>JABFPB010003806.1:0-16231 GCA_022817645.1 Ceratoteleas bidentatus | reverse complement strand
ATCATCGCCGTGCAATGTACAGGTCACAGATTTCATTCAAATCGATCGCGACTTTGTGTCCGATGTTCGTAATTGAATTCTCCACAACGTGAATAGAAGGATTTTTTATATTTGTTTGTTAAAACATGTTTTTTGTAAGAACAAAGTCAAAGATTTTTTTAACTTCAAATTTTTTTATGAAAAAAAAATATTTTCACATATAATTTAATTCATGTTGTGCGCTGTACTTTTAACTTTAAAGACATGTTGCCATTTTTTGTTTCAGACGTGATCCTGGACCTGGGGACTGCACGGCGCAAAGTGCTTCTCTCAAAACTTGACTTCACATTATTTATAATAACTCGACAACATTTTTTAAAAAATGATACAGTTTTTAATCTACATTAAATGCCCAACAAGATGCAAAAACAATCGCTAAGCTTTGTTCATTTCCATACTTGCAATCCGCTCCCAAAAATAGGCCTAATTTTAGGCCTTCTAATTGTACTTCCCCCCTTAATAATACTAGTCGCTGGAGTATTTTTTTCCGTGCATAACATGTCATGAATTCAAAAGTTTTATTTGCCAAAAAAATTTGTTTACGTTTATTTCCTTTGTCGATTTTTGTCGCAGTTGATTTGTTTGGTCCCATGGAAAACTATCATTCGTAAAAATGAGCACGGAATTATTTAAGCAAACTCAACAATGAGGCTCAAATAAATTTCATGAAGATGTAATTTAATTATAATCGGATGGCGTCGACTATTTTTAACGGCAATATTAAAATGATTTAATAAACATGAACCGCGAGCTGTTGTACACGTGGAATTCTTGTAAATAATGTATCGTCAGACAGACAGCGAAAAATTGGGTGAAATTATTTTTCGTCGATATTTTCTTCGTTTTTAATAAACTTGGATTTTTACGATTGAATCGTCTATGACTGGATCAGGTTTTGTTTTCCCGGTGCTTTTACATTCAATGTATAATACATCGATCGAAAAGCTTCACAGAAGAAAATAATGGTTCGATATTTTTATTATTGAGATGAAATTCCTAAAGTGTAACAGCGCTATTCAAGAGTCGTTTTTTATTGAAACTGTATGTATTTAAGTAGTGTTAATGTATAAAATCACTTTTGCGATTGTGTAGAGAGTAAATACTCAATAAATTATAATTAAATTCAAACAGTTGTTAACAAAATTAGGGTGTACATTTCAATCAGATGTTAATTATTTTATTGAATACAGAAATGGTACTTTTTAATTAATAACTGTAATTTAGCAAACTTAGAAATTCGTTTACTTATAGATATTTATTAATAAAGCACGTTGGCTTCAAAACAATCAAATCTTCTATTATACTGGAAAAGGGTGCTTTAAGAATATTCATTGAACTGTGGTTGAACAGTTTATGAAAATGTGTATTTTTTCAATAATGCACAATAATTTTATTTCTTAAATATTCAATATAACATTGATTGAAATAACATAATTGAAACCATACCGATGCCTTCGGTATTCGATACAACAGCCATAATTGTACTAAGTGTGGTGATATGGTATGCATACTGCTGTGGCAAGGATGGGGAAAATGCAAGAACTTTTATTTGAGGTAAATATTTTATTTTAGATAAATACCGTCTGTTATTTTTACCGATCAATTTTTCGATTAATTCGTTCTGTAATATGCTTGGCAAAAAGTATATTGTATTGTATATATAAATTAAGTGACACGACAACGTATCTGACCAAGTACAATAATTTAAATGTTTTGTTTATGCTGAAAATCCTAGTTGATACAGCAAACGTGTACATTTTGTAATATATCATAAATAATATTTATTTGTTTATCAGATAACTTGAAAAATGCCTATAAACGAAAAAAAATATCTGAATATTTTACCGAACTATTTAGTAAATTGATTTGCGAATTTTTCACGAAATAATGTCTAGACTCCATTAATGTCTAAACGTCCGAAAACTAGACACAAGCTGTTTTCTAGTGAAGAAGATGAGTGAAAAAAATTACCGAACTGTTTGGCGGCAACACCCGAATTTTCAATAAATTTTACAAAACGTTACGGTGTGTCTCCCAAATAGATTGGTAATTTTTGTCAAACTTCCTCTTATATTCCAGCTTACTGAATGGTTCGGTAAAATATTCAGATATTTTTTCCGTGTATCTTATTTTAGAGCCGACAACAAATTCTGTTTTTTTAACTATATCACGGAAACGCATTTTAATCTATCGCCTGTGCGTTTCTTTTTTAATCGACGTGACGGGTGTGAAAATAAAAAAACTTTAAAAGTCTGAGAAGGTTTTCAAAACATTATTCAACATTTATCAGCTTTTCAGTGTTTTTATAGATTACATAAGACATTTTAAATTAAGCAACATGTCAAACAAGCGTTATAATTATATAGTGTTATATAAAAATAACTGAATTCTAATTTTTTTTATTATCACATAATATTTCGAGTAGTAAGTTATCCAGTAATTATTTATAATGATTTATATAATAATAACCAGAAATCGTCTTAATTCCTACAAGATGGCATCTGTTTTACATTATTGATACGTGTTATTCGATACAGTGTAACGCACTATAGGTAATTTGCATTCTCCTTAATTAAATGGTATAAACTTAGTTGTGTTCCGTAGATACATACGAGTTTTATTCCGGCCTTTATCCGGAAACGTCACTGACGATGTTTCGCAAAGTAATTTAATTATGCAGCGATTCAGTTTTTTCATTATACTAAACAACATGACCTGTTGAAATACTGTAGTTAAAAGCCAGTAGCTGGTGAGCTCGGAATCGACATAAGTTAGCTTTAAAACTTTAAGCTAAGTCTTAAAAAAAAGACTTCAGTGCAAATACAGTACATTTCAATAGTATAATTGCACGTTATATCATTTTGATGCTTTTACTGATGCACTGAGAATAATGTTCCATTAACATTCCCTGCAGACTTATAGTAAATTTTCGCTCACAGTACAGCAAGCTTCAAATGCCTTTTAATCCTCTAATCTTCACAATAACGTACTGTAATTTCGAAGGATGGTTCTAAGACGAATAATAAATTTTTCTTGATCATCCATGAAAATTCACCACGCTAAATATACAGTACTTCGAAGTTACGATGATTTTTAAAAGGTTCGATACTATAAGCTTCTGCTATGCGGTATTGTAAAATTTACATTAAATCTAGAAATCCCCCAAACAGCAGCATTTGGATGGGTGAGCAACAGTCGATTTGCAAGACACATTCAATTATATAAAATAGGACGGGTAACGAGTGCTGATAACGCGTCGCCGCCCGACAATTGCCTTAGCCAATCGATGGTCAGGAATACATCAAATAAACAGGCCACGAGCATGGCCGGGCAGCCTCTTCGCGGATGGAAAAAGAATGACGAAAGAAAGAGAAACGCGATTCCCCCCGCGACCTCAGCACTTACGATTAATAATGCTGCTGATAAGCGGAGTTTACTCAAAGTTCATTCAAATTTCATGCAAATAATAATCCGAAGAAAAATGCGCGCGTATATTTTGCACATTTAATGTGGGGTTTTAAACGTAGACATTCTTCGTAACTGGTTTTCCCTTAATTCTTTGGTTTCTTTTTACAATTGGAAAAGTTCATTTTCAATCTAGAACGCTTATTTGATTGAGACGACCAAATATAACAGGAACGTTTATTTAAAATTGCAATATCAAAATGGTATAAAATTGTAATATATTATAATCTGTGAGAATATGCAACTTAAATATTCAAGTTGCGTATATCTAAACCTATACTGGCTCTTATGAGAAAAATGCATTAGTCTAACTTAGGCACAGAGTTTATTCGTACAAGTAACAGTCATACAATTAAGAAAAATTAGTTTTTTTTAACTGTATGACTACCAGTTCACTTTTTCCCTGTGAATTGTGAGAGAATCGCCGGATTTTGCGCGAAATTGCGAGGTGGAGGAGAATCATTTTGTTAATAGAAGGTGCGTCGGCTGGAGAGGTGGCAGTGCGATCGATGGGCTGATCAGTCGATTATGAAGGATTGATGATGAATGAGTTATTTCAGTGAGGAAAGGGAATTTGACAAGAAAAAAGTTTGACAGTTGTGATTCCGACTGTGCTGCAAGCATTATTGGTTCGATTAATGAAGTTTTTGCGAAGAAAATGGTGCTGAAGAAAAAATGTTCAAAGTAGACGATTCTGGAATCGGAATTTCTATACTTGTTGAATGCAAGAAAATACGAATTAATGATAAAGTGAAGACCTATATAGATATTTGTATTCAATATTATAGCAAAATTATACATTAAACTAACTATGGTTTTCCAGAACGTATAGAAAATTGACTGATACATTTTTAAATGAGAAAATCTACTTAATATTAAAAGTAAAACTATACACAGTAACGTTTCACAAATATTGGACTTCACGATGGGCGTCAATATAATGTTTTGCAAATGTCTGCCACCACGTTGGGCGCCAATATAACTTTTAAAATTATATAATTTTAGAGGAGCAAAAAATACAAATACATCTGAAATATACTTCATTCACTGTAATTTTACAGTATTTGAATAGTTATGTATACAGTTAAATGTTTGTTCACATTCCACATTTTTCTCTGAGCGTATCCACTGAGGGTTTTCCTAAAGTGTACAGATATGACCTTTGATCAAATCAGACCTCGGCATTTGAACTCGTTTGTAAATGATTTTCATTATCTTGTTTTAAAGACTATCATCGTTCATCAATTTCCCTTCATCCCTTTCGCTATCATTTACGGCCGCGTAATATGCAAATTCCGCCATTATCAAAATAACAATTTTGCCGCACGACAAAGATATTAAAACACTTATACATTCATCGCAAGAGTTACGATCGGAGTTCGGTGTTTTACGATGGCGTGTTATCAGCGAATGTCTTGGGTTTATTTGCTTCGGTGACAATGGGGGGTTTATTTCAGGAAGCTTTTTGCGGGACGCACGCGCGATATATTGCTCGCGTGTTTTAATGGTAGGAACGTTCGAAGTGTCAAGTGTCGAGGAGGGTCGCAGGAAGTGCGCCATCCGTTCGTCTGTCCGCTCCCAAGTTGCGACCATTCGAGCCTCTGCTTCGATCAAAGATTTCTGCCGGCCTTATCAAATTATCTATACTGCGTGTCCTGTATGATTGTGCGTCTAATTTCATCAACCATTTGATTGCATTCAATCAGTTATAAATTGACCAAATGTCTATTTTAGGAAATTGCACCGCTTATTTTATTTATGGTGAGTTCGCGATTCATTGCCGTCTCGTGAAGATACGTAATTTTTTCTAGAGAGAAGTCAAATTGTATTGCTGCTATTAAGGATTTTCGATAAATTAAGTCGGTTAAATTTTTTTGGTTGCTTAAACCGATACAAAGTAATTGTTTGTAGTATTCTATGATATGTTTTCGTATGTTTTGTTGTTACAGTATACAATTTACAGAAAAATATTTTGAACTTGTAATAGTTCAATGTAAAAATGTACAAGTTATTTACTTACTAATTTAATTTAGTAATTACACTTTAGTCACGTGTTATAAGTTACATATTTTGTGAATTTCTCGTCAAAACGATAGAAAAACCTAGGGTTCGAGAAAGAACCTGAAACTTTGTTTCTGGTTTTTCTAAAAATATGAAAATATTTTTGGATAGAAAAAGGAAGGTCGGATCAAAAATTAATACCGAGTATTAACTTTCGCTGTTCCAATTTTCACACTTTTTCACACATTTTCATACCATTTCAGATATGTTCACACTTTTTTCAGACAACTGTACATTCTTATAACTATCCTATTTTTTCTCTATCTATTCTTACTATACATAAAAACAAGAAAATATTGAAAAAGCCTGAAACAACTTCAACATTCCAATCTTTAAGACTTTTTTCATGCATTGATGTCAAACTTTTTCATATTTTTTGCAGTCTTTTTCAAACATTTTCAGATTTTCCACTTCTACAAGAGAAAACTTGAACATCACCTTAATTAAGACATTTTCGACTCCATTTTAACACTCAATGTACACTGAAAGAAAAGTGTCCCCAAAAATTACTGTTTAAACAATAACGAAAAGGGGAGAAGATTTACTGAAAAAAATTGTAAACTTTACTGTTTTCTTAATAAATTTCGTTGGTTTATCCAATTCATTTTAGTGTTTATAACAACAAAATACTTATTACATAACGACTTTGATATGCAGTACTGTTTAACCCTCTACCCGAGACGCAGCCCGAAACCATCTTGTTGTGAAAGAAGAGGGGAATTGACCAGTCAGTTTGAATATTGTTAAATGTGTGTGTGAAATGTTGCTCGCATCGCATGGATACGTCAGTTCATTCGACGATTCGGTATAAACATAATCGAGTAGAGGGGATAAACGATCCCGGTTAGAGGGTTAAACAAGAAATCCCAAAAAGTTATTTTTGGGATTTCTCTCAGTGTAGTTTCTTAAATAAACTTTATACTATTGAGAGAGGCAGTAAGATGAATAACAAAACGCAAATTACTTTTCTTAAAGTAAAACGCTGAATATCTTAATTAAGACGGCTAACCTTTCACAGTTTTTACAGTGTGTATATCAATGAATTGATAACGATGTGAATGTATGTGCGATTCAATGAATTATTTAAATAATGTCTGGGTGGTTTATGGCAGGATTTAAAGAATGGATAGGTGAATGTATTAATTAATCGGTGGTTAAAACTTGGGGGTGGGCATCTGTAGCGTTCAAGGAGTCTCCTAATTTCCATGTAATATAATTTTAACAACTATATATTTGTAACATCTGATTATTTATATCAAGAATCTATTCTTATTTTTAATTCAACTGTAACATTAAAAAAACATAATTCTTTCGAGTTATGTTAATAATTGTAACTTATGATCTCTGCAAATACAATTGTGAGCGAATAAAACGAATTCCCGTCGATGCAACAGTATTTTGCGTTACTGGCATTCCTGTTGAATTAACACCGGAATGATGCTGTGGAATGATCTGAAATTATTGACGTTTCAAATTAACTGTTAATTAATTATAAAATTATAGCGGAATCGGGGGATTGAGAAATCATTTTAAATAGAGTGTAAAATTTCTGGTACCATTCGAACACCTTCTGACAATAGTGTCAGTGTAATAATAATCGAGGAGGACATTAACGATATCATTTAATTGAATCTTTTTCCGTATTTGCATAATACACTTAGCTAGAGACAAGAGAAATATTTTGTAATTTTTCAAATTATTGCAAAATTTTTAAGGATTGGAAAAAATTGTTTCCCATTCAATAAAGAAAAAAATGATAAAAATTTTTTCATCAAAAGTTTATCAATGCAGTTTGTTTTGATTATGCACTCTTAGAAATTTCATACTGTCGCAGAAAGATTCATTCTGTCAGAGCGTGATGCTGTTTCTGACAATCAGATTTCATTCTCTCACAGCATAAATTTTTCTGTGACAGTATGAATCTTGTTGTGACAGTATGATACGTTTTGATATATTTAAGAGTGGAAAAATATTAATGTATAAGCAGGAAAAAATGTTTCCAAATGGCATTATATTTCAAAGATATCAATTAGTATATTACGCAACTAGAGAGGGAAATAGGCGATTCCCGACGAGTATATTGTAGCACGAGGCGAAGCCAAGGAACGAGTCAGGAATCGCCTTTCCCGCCGTATTGCATACGATATTTTTCACAAAAAAGTGCACGGGAAACTTAATTTCCCACCCGGAAAAGTGAGTGTGAATTGGCCATTTCCCTCCCGGATTTTAGGGTGGGAAATAGAGTTTCCCGTGCACGTGTGATGAAAAATAACTTGCATATTACACAATGATTTGCCATATTCGCGACGCTGATGCCAGATTTTCTTTTCCATTAGGGATATATTAAAAACACTGACGTTGTGCAAGATCATGTTTAGTGTAGAATGTCGCATTTTTTAGACATTTGGCACTTATTGTTTTTTTTTAAAGCAATAAATAGCGGCTTTTTTTATTTTACGTTTACATTCTCATATTTAACCAATTCGAATTACCAATGTAGCATGGTATAAAAGGTTTCCCATAAGCAATACAAAATTATTTTGTTTCATTGTTTTAAATTTTTTATAATCAAATTTTTTTATAGTTTTAACAAAAGTTATCAATTATCAACTTCGTGTTGGTTTCATTTCATTGAATAAAACAAACATTCAATCGGTGAATTGGATAAAAATCAAATATAATTAAACGAAGTTCCGAATGTCATAAAACGGCAAAAAATATCGATTAAATCTTAATTTTAGCAATAAAATATGCTCCTTTTCAAAATACAACCTACGTTACATCGATAATGTTGAACGAACTTTATTTCTGTGAGTTTATCCTAATGAAAATGGATAAGTACACGTTAGTTTGTGATGTGTGTCAAAATAATGCATAATTATTTTGACATTTAGTTCGACGATGTACTACAGACACACGATAAACAGAAACAAGTAACTTCATTACTTTAACATTACCAGCCAATTTTAGTTATAAACTATGATTATGCTGCGGACTATACAACCGTCCGAAAACAAGGGAATAAAGTCTCCCGACAGATACCTTTACATATATCCCATTAACATTGACACTTTGTCGGGGTAACGGCGCGCCATAGTCGTGGTGCGTTGACGCTCGTCAATCAAGACGCCATCGGCGTGTCGTTCCTCGCAAGTTCGCCGACGTAAATAGAATATGTAGTTTAGCACCAAGTTTGACTGCCTTTTTACCTCCGCAACTGGCTTTATTTCTTCACATTATAGTCCAAAAGTTTCTCGGCGTTAAACGCGAGAATCAGTGCTGCATTATGAAAACGTCGAAATAACGATGCACGCAGGTTTACATGTCATTATACAGCGTCGTGTCAAATTGTCGTCGTGTCAAATTGTAACAATCTGCGAGGGGCAATTATGTATCGCTTTAATAGATCACTCAGATTTTGTTAATAGAATGTGAATCAGTAATTCATATAATTATGGATAATATTTTATTGTCATAGTCTACGATGACATCCTTGACATATTTACTGTCAAGATGATATGGTGTCTCCCAATAATTACTTGAATATCCAAAGGAATTGACATATTAATTTTTAAAAACTAATTAAAATTATAAGTAAAATTTTTCACATATGGGACCCCACGTTGGGCGCCAATGTAAATTTTCAAAATAGGGAAGGTATACAAAATAAATAGATGCTAATACCAATATGGTAAAATGTAACAATGTACCTCTATAATATAAAAAATGTATTACTCTGAGTACAGTCAGTTTTAATGTAAAGAACTTAATTATACCAGCTACTCAAAACCATTAATACCAAGGAATAAATGTGTATTTTATTGTACAGTTTTGTAAATAAAATATCTATTAAAACCATTATTTATTGTTGAAACGTCGAAAGTAGCGTCTCTTCTTAATTCAATAGCCGACGTGAAATTCGTTTCAGCAGTCTGGCGGTTTAAAAATTCTAACGGCGAGACGTAGCCGGATAATGAGTTTTACGGCAATGGCAGTGCTAATAATTGCCTGGCTGACATTTAAGTCCGGAGTTACACGCGAGCGAACATAAGATGAACATTCATCTATGATTCATATCCAAATACGTGTCTGTGTTGAATAATACACTGGATCCGTGATTGTACCTAATTATGTAAAGATATTGATTGTACACAACCAAAGACTGTGCGGTTGACGGCTAAGAGCGGAAGTTGGACTCGCGCGGATGGAATGAATCGAACGAGTGGATTACGAACTGATTATTCGACCAAATACCTAAATAACTTAACGCGATAAAAATCACCGTTGCAAATATTTCAATTGCAAAACTCGTCTAGTCGGCTCCTTCATCTTTCGTTAATTTAATTGACAGGGCTTTTCAATCGAATAAAATATTTGGCAATTACATTTTTGGCACGTAAATTTGGTTAGCCGAATAGCTTGGTATAAATTTATTGATTTTTCCAACCATTTTCTGTGTTAAATTCAAATGGAATATCGGAGTTAATAAATGCACGCACGTTGTGCAAAGAGTTTAATTATTTGCCAAATCGATGGTGAGAGACTGCTTTATTGATTCCGTAGGGTATCAATCCATCAAAAGGCAAGGATCAGATTTTAATTCAAACAATTAATCATCGCACAGTCGGCTGTGCGCTGGAAAAACTGACAGTCCAAGTAATGTCTTACACTTGATTTTCTGTCTCGCAAAATCTGACAGTTTTGGCAAGATTGTGTTGCTTCGATTATTAAACATTGATTAAGAGCTTATTCTACAGAGAACGTCATACGAAATGATGACGACGGAATTAAGTTTTAATTCCTCACGTTTAATATTCCTTCGACTACCTTATTATAAGAAAATTTTGAAAAGGTAATACCGTATTAAAATGTAGTACAACATTGTACAGTGAATATTATACCATTTAAAAATCAATATAATGTCATGCAATTACCGTCGAGAACTATACTAAAGATGCATGTACGATTTCAACAATTTCTTCAACACAATTTGAACCATGACCAAATTGTTTTTATTGTCTTTATCTTAAAAAGTGTTTTAAATAAAGCTTCATGATTTGCATATTTTTTATGATTTGTTCATGTTCATGTTAGAACAACATCTTTATTATTAACCCGCAGACTTCCTTATTTATCAGTTGTTGCCGAATTAATGAATTAATTCGATGGAAAGCGCTGCGACGATAGAATGAATAGTTAAGTCAAACGGGACGTTGAAAGTTCAACTGTCGAAAATTGTACGTGCATTTTTATTTTTAACGTGGTCAATGAACTGATAAGTCTATAATCATGAGTCAAGTTTTGCTAACAATAAAGAAGAAGTATCGCGTATAGCATCCGGAAACTACATCACGTCAACTATCAAGTGTAGGTTGCAGCGTGGCAACTAATGCTGATGGATTACATAACTTCAAAAGTGAAGTTGATGTAATTGTCTGTTTACAAATTTTATGCGCGGCGTGGAATTAATGAACACGGCAAATGAAATTAATGCGAGTTAAAACTAATTGATACAGTTCATCAATAGAAGCAAAAGTACACCGGGGCCACTCGTGAAACAAGTTTCGAGAGCCGCATGTGTTTCGCTTTGTTCGCCTTAATTCGCCATTATATTACATCAATTTTTAAATCAGTCGACTTTCAGATATTCACATTAGTTGTCAAAAAGAAACCGAATTGGATGGAGTGGGTACAATAATCTGACTACGAAATTTAGTCTAATTTAACAGTTTCGGAAAAATTTAGACAATTTCGAGAAAATATGAAAAACATACAGAAGATAGGGAATCGTGCAATGGATCCCTGCATTAATTGCATTAATTCTACATTGAAAAATACAGATTGTTACAATAATTCGATTTTTTCTTAACAAAATTCAAGTCGCAATTAGTTTGATTTGTACTTATAATTTCTCGTACTAAACTTTACATGTTACAATTCAGTTTACAGTTAAAATTTTTTCTCCCAATATCTCGTCCGAGAGACGTTGTCGAGATTTTCAAATATCACGAACCGTTAGAAAAATTTCATTTATTTTTGCAACCAATAAAAATATATAGAAAACAAACTATTAACTTTTGCAGATTAACGAATACTGCGCTTCAGCAAAGACAAGAAAAAAGAATTGAAAGTGGAAACAACTGACGCGGATTATTGAAACATAATAGGTTTTCAAAACGGTTGCAAAAGACGTGTAATCGGAAGAGCACAAAAGAGCGCCTGGAAATTATAAATCATCCACGTCACTTGACATATTTAAATTATAATGAACGTGATCAAAATTCATAATGGGGTGACGTGATTAACTGATTACCAATTTTCAGTTTCTTGTCACTTTCACTCCACAGTCATTTCACCGGATATTTCAAAACGAAAAAACGTCCGTCGCTTTTTTCATTTGACTTTTCCGTCGAAATTCCGTTTCAACCACGGCCCCGTGACTCTGTCAGGTTTGTTTAAATTGCACGAAACTGTCGATTTCCGTTCGCGACGGATCAAAATTAGGGCAGAGTTGAAACAAAGTAGTTGCGAAGATTAAATCGTGGTACGGTTCTACTGGCTGGCCAACTTTGGCAGATTTATGGCCCTGTATCGGCAAGCAGTCGAACAAAAATGAATGAGTAATTTGAGCATCGAATGAAGATTTGTATCATTTGCAATTTAGATGATATCGCGATCCAGATCGGGCTGGCTCCAATCGAGATATTCCGATTAGCAATTCATTGTTCCCGGGGTGTGACGAATCCGAGGAGAAGGTGTGACAAATATTACAAGGGACGTGGCCCGACAAATTCGTGACTAATTATCAAATATCAAATTTAGATCCGACGTTGGATAACGTCAGTCACGGATTCGGCTCGTAACCCCGAGGCTTCGGATTCGAGATTTCCCCGGCTCGGCACGCCATCACCTCGGAATTTTTCAATCGCGTGCATTTTATGCTAATTCCACCTAAACATTACATTCGAACCGTGTTTGCCTTTTCACGCGGGTTTACATGTATTGCTGTTGCAGAATTTATGCAAATATCGTCGAAACCTTATGCTAATTATATGTAATACACTATAGGACATACATTGACACGAAATTTGCATGTTAATTGTGAGAATATAGAAACCGTTTTTGTCACATCAACTCTTAACATGTGATTCCAGGAAATCATCTGATAGTAAATTATCGACCGATGCTGCATCAAATAGTGATAAAATGAAATAAGAATAAAATGAACAGTTTCCCGATTTCAAAAACATTGAAATCCTGAGATGGAATAAGGAAATGTTGATACAAAAGTAACCGATATTGACGAGAAGGTTTCGTTTTGTAGCAAAAGCAATTTTTATTTTGAATCTTGCTTATTCAGAAATCACGTTTTGAGAACGTCCGAATCGAACTAATTTTAGGTCTTACTACAATCCGACCCTAAACCTTTATCCTTGAAATTTGACCTCTCACCCCACGCGAAACCGACCGCGCCGTGCCGTCGAGGCTCGTCTCATTAACAATTAATCCCAATAAAAACTTTATTACAGCTGACACATTTAAATCAACCGAACCGATAAATTATTGACAGTGCTCGCAGGAAAAAATTTGACAAACTCCGGCGCATGGTCTCCCAACTGAAACAATATCGTCGCTCGAGATTTTCGTGGGAGTCCGAATGAAATAACGCCAAAGCCGTCGGCACGGCAGCCGGGCCTAAATTATTCAGCGCGAATATTTCGCAAAAATAACCCACGCGAATGTTATCAATATCACGGAAATGCTCCGGAAATGTAACAGCATTGAATAACTCGTAAGCTCCCCCTTTCCCGTCCCATGGAGAATGGAATTAAGTTACATTAAAATAAAATAGAAAATCAGAATGCGCTGTGGCGTTCTGATTTTCTATTTTATTTAGAATATAGGGGCTCCACGTTGGTCGACAAAGTATCGTTTTGCAAATGTCGGGCCCCAAGTTGGGCGCCAATGTACTGTTTCGCTAATGGCCGGTCCGCAATTGGGGGCCAATAATACGTTTAAAATCAGTAATTTCTATACTGTTTTAGTTGGATTAACAGATTTTTTCCAGCGTGCTCTTTCTTCAATTTTTTTATTCGCGTCGCAGTTACCTTAGTACAAATTTTAATGATGCTGAGATAAGGGTTAATTTTCCAAGGGGGATAATTTTCCAATGTGCGAAAAAAATACAATGTCTCAGACGAGACTTGAACCCTCGATGCTCAGTTTGCGGTTTCACTGACTTGTCCCCGAGCTGTTCAAACATTTTATACATGAGCCATCGCGATATGCCTATCTTATTACCACAATATGATGTGGCTTGCCTTATCATAACCTGATCAGGAATTGATAACGTTATCCGATCGTTCTCCTATCGTTATCCAATCGTTCTCCGATCGTTATCCGATTGTTATCCGACCGTTATCCGAACGTTATTCGAGCGTTATCCAAGCATAATCCGATCGTTATATGAGAGTTATCGGAGCGTTTTGCGACCCTTATCCGACCCGTACCCTGATAGAACTAGATGTATATTATACATATATTAGACGGACATTCATACATAAAATAGATGTATACATATAATATACGTATATTATACATATGTATATGAATATGATTTTTTTGTTCTATCAGGGTATCCGACCCTTATCCGACTATTATCCGACCATTATCCAACCGTTATCCGACCATTATACGGCCGTTATGTGAACATTGGTTGGCCGTTATTACCTTTATCTGACAAGTATCTGACCATTATCTGACCTTTACTCCACCGATATCCAACGTTATCTCAACACTTCCATTCCGTTCTGTCGTATCTGCAGAGAGTCGGTTCAAACTGACGTAACTGCATTTTAAACATAACCTTACAGGGCAATACAAAATTCCCAAATTCAGTAATCTGTGAGTATATTTTACCTAAACTTTACTTATAAAACAATTGTATGTATGCGAAGTTTGATTAAATAGTGTTGACTTTTGTACAGATTTCTTATTTACATATTTATCGACATAACAAACTTATATTTTTGGTTATGTGTAAAAATGCAGTTACGACAGTTTGAACCGACTATCTGCAGATACGTCAGAATGGAATGGAAGTGTCGATTTATCTTTCACGTCGATGGCGTTTTTGATGGTTTTGGTTGGCGCTTATGATGAGATGGTGCTGGCGCTTATGATGACAACGATAAAGGGTAATTGGCGCTGATGATATGCAGCCGATTGATCGTATTTGTACTGAAGCGTAAAGTATACCATCACTTTGTTTCAAAGTGCGAAAATGTACTGAAGCGTAAAGTATACCATCACTGTATTTCATGGAGGATTTAATTGCATTGAGCATACACTGCAAAAACTAGTGTCTTAAATGCCGTTTAGCAGTAAAACGCTAAGGGTTTTAATCTTCGATTTTAAAACGTCAATGTTTAACTCAAAACACCTCTGTTTTAAATTAAAACGCGCGTTTTTAACAGTTAAACAGATCGGTGTTTTGATACAAAACATTAACGTTTTAAAATATACACCAAACATATTAGAAGTTTAGAATTTTAAAACGGCTATTTCTAAACGTTTAATGTATTTTAGCAAAAAACACCATCTTCCGTTCACAACATTTGATCAATATTCACTGTTTTATTTAAAACGTTTGATTCGAACTGAACACCAAATGCGTAAACGGATTTGATGTTTAGAATCCGGAATGGTCTACGCATGCGCGGCATTCATAAACACACTTCCACTTATTGCACTCCACTCGAAATTGGGCATCATTTTTGTGATTTCTCACGACATGTTTTATCAGCATATTGCTATTCTCACATTGATAATAGCACACGTTGCATTTGTACTGCATTTGGCTCGTGAAAACTTCGAACTAATATGTTTTAGGTTAGATAATGCTGATCTAAATAGTTTAAACACAATGATGTTTTGTAGTAAAACACCAGCGTTTTACAATATAACAGTTTTACCGTTTTATTCAAAACGCTTCTTGCGTTGTAAATGTGCGGATAAAACGCCTTCAAACGTTTTATAAGGTGGGACAGAAGTGTTTTGTGGCAAGACACCCGTTTTTGCAGTGTATGAACAGTCCAAGGTTAGTTTCACGGACGTAACAAATAATATTATACGTTACTTGTATGTCTAAATTATGCAAGGAAACCTAGTGTTTCGAAAAACATAATTTTATATTCGTGTCCATTCATTCTGGTAATCGAACATTCAATTATCATTTCTGAGCTACTTGTGATTATTGTAACGTTCAAATTCGCCTATATGATACGCAATAAAGCAATGCGTATGATGGAGAATGAAGCGGATCGTCTGCGAGGTCAGGTGGAGACGATCGTTGGAAATATCGAGTGACTGCGGAAGGATTGCGGAATTTTACAAAAGCTAGTTGGAAAACGTCCTCATTCGAATATTCTGCATTTCATAGTGGATGTGAAATTCTGTCTGGATTTCAGAAACCAAAAACGAACTTTTGTTCTGTGTTGATTTCGGAAATATTCTTAACACTTCACGTGTTTACAAATGGTATACTGTAACAATAACAAACGGTCACAGTCGTTATGAATACTAGTTTATCTACACTGAAAAAAGATGCGTGCGACTGTTACCCGTTGAAACGGGTAACTGTTACACTTTGGCCAAAGTGTAACCG
>JABFPB010003805.1:0-16236 GCA_022817645.1 Ceratoteleas bidentatus | reverse complement strand
ACATTATTTTTACGGTATTTGTACCTTAATTCGATTTTACGGTGCATGTACCGTAATTGGACTTCCGAAATTTTTAATAGTGAAAATTAACTGAGGGCACGCAAAAAAGTTTTACCTAACAGTGTACATTTGTACAATCATAACCTGTTTTAATAGTTCTCATGTTGTTAACCTCAAAAAGAATTAAAAATAGTTTAATAGTATTTTCACGTTAAGTAAGTTTTGTGTCGCTGTTAAAAGAATTCGATTTAGAGTAAATTTCAATACTCTTACTGCAAGAGTTTCTTAGATCAGAAAAAATTATTCTTATCACAATCGAAAATCCATTTATTCAAATAATAATCGGAAAATCGATTTCCTGTAATAGTTTTCTGGTTACTTTAAGCGGATTTTGTAAAGAGTCTGTTATTGCTAACCCAAAAGCTTTTATCTTTTTGGTCGAATAGTCAGAAGTCTGATCGAATTTACGATTATTTTTTGAATGTAAGACCCTGCATGGAGCGAAGACTGTTACACGACGTCAAGTGGATCTCTGCTTGAAGCCTGGTAATAGTATCGGCTCCATGTTAGATGGTGACATTGCTTCGATGTCGAGCCCTAAAGTCGTTCCGATGTTAGCAAATGATGATTGGCAGTTGACGTTGGCCCAGCGTCATTCTTTGTTTCTCTTTGAGGCACAGAGAGCCGTGCTCGAATGAAAAAATCGTATACAAACGCAAACGCCGTTGGAAGTAACAAATAAGCAATGGTACAACCTGGGTAATTAAAACGAATAGAGATGTTTTAATGAAAAACTCCCTTTAACGTTGGAATGAACTCAAATCCAATTAGTAATCCTGAAAATTTGTTTTTCGTCTGGATTTTTCTGCACTGGTAAATGTAACTTATTTTCTGCATGAAGTATGAAATAAGATAAACAGCATTACTCAGCTATGTAAATAGTAATATAAGTTGTCAGGAATGCATAGCAGAACTTCAAGTGCCGTTCTCCTCTTTTAAGACCCGACTAAAATAAGTTCCAACTACTTAAATAATGTGCCTGTTCGCTCCCCCTGCAGCCGTAATACCTGAAATTCGAGTCAGCAATTAATTCCAATTTCGACATTAATTTTAATTAATTTCGAAATCGGAACCTTCAAAGAGTCGTTTTCCATTAAGAAAACACTTCCGGCGAGTTTCAGCAGCATTTTGCCCAACTTGCCTCGCTTTTCCTCCGCATACCAATTTTAATTACAGTTTCACGTTGTTTTACAACCCAGACAACTTTTTAGGACATTTTCGTGTCGGGACAGAGAAAAATCACGTTAACTCGTCTCAGAAGCATTTAAGAGGATGCCGGGATAAACAAGGTGTCGGCGGAAGGAAGCCCGCGGATTTTCCGCGCAGCAAAAAAGCTGCCTCTGGCCACGTCAAAGGTGCCCCGAGAACTGAGCGTCTTTGAAGTGTCTTATTTAACATCCAAGTAACTTCATACCGCAGTATTAAAGGGCGCAACGACAATAACTCTTCTTTCCGCGCGGTGCCATACCAGTGGCCGCCAGTTAATTACCGACACGCTACGAATTTCGGTCTCGGAAGGGCCGGAACTTCGACCGGTCTGAGCTTCCAAGTTTTGCGGACAAATAAACTTTAGTAGTTTCATCCGATCGGCAAGATGAATTTCGATGTCTGCCGGATGATGGAAAACGTCCCAGTGACTGCAAAGATTCACACTTTTGATTGATGATAATTAAGGGAACAATTACTCCAACCACTGGCAGACTTCTGTTCCACTGTTCGAAACATCTGAATGCAACAGCAGACAAACCTCCGACGCAATCAATTAAAAAATGACAGCGACAAACAGGCGAGTCGCTCGAATTAACAAAGACGCCAGCCTTAATCACCGAAACTTCATTAATGAATCAAAAACGACTCCATTAGAGCCTAACTTCAATACCTTCCCTATTAGTTCCCCATCTTGCCAACTCCAATCCTCTATTTAACCCACTAATTCCCGGCCAAATGAAAAACAAATACACTAAATTTCCGAGCAACTTTGCCTCCACCCCTCTCCCCCGACATAAATTAAAACTTCTCCCCGCAATGACCTTTCCTAAGCGAAATATCGCGAATGCGCAACTCCGTTCGCAAGTCTGTTTGAAAATTCTTTCGACGGCCCCGCGCCGCCCGGATTTATCTTCCGCCGCAAGTTGATCAGCGAATTATTTTGTGTACAGCCGGCGGGCTCGCGTGCACACGCTCGGGGCGAACTTTCGAATTGGATAAACTCATTCGAAATGAACCAGCCGGCTCTCGGCACGTATATTAGAAGTTGCCGGAGCAATTCGATCGCGCACGCGGCCCGATAACTTGTCGTATCTTCCCGGACCGTCTTTTTCGGCGGGCGCCACCTGCGGCCGAATTTATCGCGGGACACGCGAGCCGCGGCCGGATTTGCGACGAATTATTCAGCGGCGCTCACGCGTCTTCGCGCTCAACAAGTAATCGGATCGGTTTGCGAATGCAAATGCCGAAGTTGTCCGCCGCGTATTTCCATTCAATTTATCCAATTGCCCGATTACGTTTCGGCTTTGTTCGTTAAAATTGAACGCGACTTTAATGGCGCGCCGACGAAATTTAATTTCCACGTTACACGTAACTCGATCAATTATTTCGCAAGACGGGCGCAGTGTGTTCCGCGATGTCGCCGATTAGTTATTGCCCGGCGATTCATTACTTTGCGCCCGAAATAGCGGTCTGCATTTTTGATCGCACGATTTTTCGCGGCTCACTTTAATTCCCGGGAGCACTTTTTGCTGGCGTTTTTTCGCCGAAATCGTCCGTTTTGCTTACGCGAACGCGCGCGCTTTCCGTAACTTTGGCCGTAAAAACTTTTTGACAAAGGACACGTTTCGGTGTTTTTATTTATTCATTAAAACCCGGACGTTGCGCGTTATGAACGGAAATTGTTCGCCATTCGACCGAACTTCGTCGAACTGCTGTCCAAACGCGGCGTATTTAGTCGTGAAACATTCAGCCCGAACTTTCGCGCGGTGCCAAATTATTTTCAAATATACAAGTTGCCGGCGGACCTGTTACTCCGTTTGTTTCAAGGCCGATCGACCATAATTGAGGGCGCAGATCAAAGTCAAAGCGCAAGTTCAGTTTGTTGTTTGTGTCCGAGGCTGATCGCGGCGCAAAAAGCCGCGGAAAACGCGTTGCAATTAAGCGCCGCAGAATGGTATCGGTTGACCCGAAATCCGGCGGAACGCAGACCAAGCCCTATTCATTTCCTGGGCACAAATAAAATTGACGTTTCCAGTCATAGCCACGAGAACGTGGCCTGCATGGCCACTACTACTCTATTTATCTTTTTTCCGCTTCATTTGCGCCGAGGCATGTGCCCGTGGCCGCAACCTGTCGATCGCATTATACAGTCGGCATAATAGTCCTGCCTTCATTTATGCCCCGGCATATATCTAATATTGACATTGACATTAACTATGTGTTTTCGCGGAATCATTCAACGCCAATGCCGCGCAATTTTGCACCACAATTGAACCGGCCGGAACAATTAGTTTAATTCTTTTTTTCTGTGTGCGAGTTTGGAAAATTGATGTTGCTTGATTGTAGTTCATTGATGAATTGTTTGGTTTTATATTAGTTACTGAAACGATACGTCTGAAACGATATTTAGAGTATCTAATTTAGACTAAAGAATGTTATTCTCTGTAAAATATGATCACATAGAAATCGCGACCTATCGTATCCTATTTGGACATAATTGCTATACCTTCAAAGGAAAAATTCCTAGACGACATACAACATTTTCATAAAACGTCAGGTAAAATTTAATATATCATCTGGGAAAAGTTCTTCGAAATTATTGTAATTTTGTCCAAATGTGATACGATATGTTGCGATTACTTTATGATATGGTAAAATTTTCTGGAATATTTTTTCAGGATACTAAGTCTTCTGGGGATTAATTTTTCCTAGGGAATATCTGTAAGAGAACATGCTCCTTTTTTAATCTGTTTATTATTTTAATTTTGATTCGATGATTAAATAGGATATGATTAAAAAATTGTGTCATTGGTATTTTTTTTTGAAGATTTTTTAATCTTTAATTTCATTACATTTCGGGAGTTGTTAGTCTTTTTGAATAGTGTATTCCACTTATATTAAATAAGCGTATCGATTTATTAGTTATTAAAGGATTGAAATTTTTGCGAATGACGCCAGTAAATGAACCGAGATTGTGATACTGAAAAAGTGCACTTTTCATCGGAACCGCTTTAATTCGCGGACCGTTTCAAAAAGCAGAAAGAGGCGACTTTGAGTACTCACTCAATAAAGTCCTGGGCCCGCGACAGGCGTCACATTTGCCCATAATCAAGCTCGCGCAGACGAGCAGCGCACATGATATAAACAATGATCTTCTCATCTCGATTCCGGGATAACACGAAAAACTTAGACGACGGAAGACACTTGACACCTTTCACCGGGCTCGATCGGTACTCGCAATATCCGCAAACTAATAGCGCCTCGGTCTGTCTCGCTTGTTTTATATTGGAATAACATCGTTCACCACAGTGGGGGACGCATTTTTGTGTCTCTTGACTCGTCGAGTCGGTATTGTTCGCGATAAAACTTTGATTTCGGGACATTTGAATGTATAATTGTCCGGTCCATTAACGAATTCTATCAAACAAGTCTACTGCGGAAAAATCCGGAAACTGGAATAATTTACGATAATGATCATTAATTCCCTGAAAGTTCTGTGAGAAACATAATATAAAATAGTGTACTGTAGAACTTTAATATTTTACCTTTTTTATGACATATATGTGTTTGGTACAATTTTTTGTAATGTAAGTCGACTTTCTCGGGCTTCCTTCTCCGCAGAACTTCCCGCAGAACATCGACTACGGTTTCCGGGTCCAATACTGACCCCAAAGAATTTGTCTTCCGAGATGTTTCGAATAGGGAACATTTATATCTCCGGCAAGGAGCACATAAAACTGGATAATTCTATCAACAGGTTGGCACGCCTGGCGAGCTAAAAAATACGCCTGAACTCGTCCCAGCAAGTACACAACTCGCGAAGACTGGTTACTGGTTTAGAACAATCATTTATTTAAATCGTTTTGCATGATTTTGCGCAACTGCGCGCAGTGAAAAAAATTCGGCGAGCTCGAGACGAAAATGCGTTGCCTCTGACGAACGCATCGCGGGATCCACCGTGGCGGAATAGTAAATAAGTATCAAACTAAATTCAGCAACAATAAACACGAGCGCCGCGTTTCAAGCTCTAGCCAAACAGCCGAGCGTTTAGCATGCAGCCCGTTTTTCATTATGTCCGGTATCAGTCGCGATATAAAGGATTACACAAAGTAAATGCAACCTGGATATTTATGCCCGTCTCGTGTCTTCGAACGTAGTTCATCAATCTACTTTTCGCCAATTTCTTGTCCGCAAACAATTCGCATTGAACCACCTAACTCACCGTAGTAACTAAACTTGAAAATCCTTGAAACAGCCTGGTTAAACACCCAAACAGAACATCGGCCGGATCCGTAAATCCCTACTAAAATACCACATAAGATCTCCTAAATGTACCCCAAAAATCTCCGCCTCCCAAATATCTCCGGAAAATCCACGTAGAATCCACGTGTTGGTTCTGTTAGGAAATCCCTACTAAAATACCACATCAAATCTCCAAAATGTACCCCCTAAATCTCCGTCCCCCAAATATCTCCGGAAAATCCACGTAGAATCCACGTGTTGGTTCTGTTAGCAAATCCCTACTAAAATACCACATAAAATCTCCTAAATGCACCCCAAAAATCTCCGTCCCAAATATCTCCGGAAAATCCACGTGGAATCCACGTGTTGGTTCTATTAGGTCAATCAGATAAAATTTAGGCTCATTGCAATTCATTTCTCTCCAAACATTCGGTTAGTCCAACTAAACTGTGGTCCATCTGAAATGATTGGCTACACCACCCGAAACGCAGTCGGACTGATCTAACCAAATCATTCAGTTAAAGCAACCAAATTTAGCCGGTTTAATCGAATATCTGCTACCCAACACAACAGCCGCGCATCCTCGCAGCAACAATTCCCTTTTGTTCCGACAAACAACTATCGCGCATACAAAAAATACCCACTAATGATGACCCGAAGGCAGCGCAAAAATGCGCCTCGTGACGTGCGTACCTGCGCAAACAACGGCCGCCGGCCATCAAATATTCCTTCAGCGCGAGGATCGGCTATTTAAATACGCGGCGTAATACCGCAATCAGCCTTGCTTTCAGTCGAATTAACGAACTGACGTAGAAAGATTGTGTCGAGCGCTCGCGCGCACGCAAATAATTAATAGCGCTTGCGATAATTAATGTGTAACGAAATAATTATAATGCAACGTTAGGCGAGCTCGACGGTGACATTGATATGATTTCGTGTCAGGAGGATGTTGAGGTAGGCCCGGCTCATACGGAACAGGCTCTGACGTCACCGCAGCGGTATCAAATTGCCAGCGATGCGCTACGCTGAAATGCGACATTGCCGCGAGAGTGGGAAAAAGAGAGAGAGAAAGAGTGGGAGAGAGAGAGTGAAACGTCATCGCGAATAATTAGCCGGGTCCCGAAGAAAGCTCGGCTTAATGAGCGAAAAACGGCGCAAATTAAGACGCGCGATGTCGTCACGCGTGGATCCGCGTTTGACGTCACGATGCGGGCGAACCACGTGGACCGGCGAGAGGCTGTGGGAACGCTCGAAAAGTAAGTGCGCCATTATTCGATGGTGTTGTGCCGGGCCGTCCTTTTGGCGGTGACGCGCGTTGAAAAACGCGTAGTGTTTGCCCTGAGCTTTGTCCGCGTTTCCGAATGGGCGATTTGTTTTAACGAGGATTCCGGGCCGAGGGAAATTGGGGATATTATGATAGAGGCCGATGAGAATCGTTATTGGAAAATAATTTGCGCGAAATTAGGTGGAAAGTGTTTCGGAAATAAAGATTGATAAAGAGCGACTGCGGCAGGAGGAGGTGTAATAGATTATGTTGTAAGTCATAATCGATAGAAAAAAGGGGCGATTTTTGTGGATGGTTTAGCAGAATCGCTTTGTAGGAGAAAATTGAGAAGAATTATTTTTTGAACACTAATGCAAACATATCAAAGGATTTTGCTGTTTTAGTGGCGAAAGGAATTAGATATTATTTATTATATATATATTATATATTTATTATATACAATATTTATTATCGTTGAGTTACTGTTTGAAGGGATCAATTTTCTCTTAGTATCATTGTTAATTCATGGAGGAGATAGAGTTACAATTGTCGAACGTGAATATAGTCGTTTTGGATGAAGAATGGTTCATATTCTGAATTCGTAATTTCTCAACCAAACGATTGATGACGTATGTTCAATGGTTGTAATTAATAATGTGGCCTGAATAAAATATGATCCAAAAAACGGACGTTTCAAACTAACGGCATGTGTGCAGAAATACAATAAATGTAGAGAATTAAAGTTTGGCGAAAATAAAGGGAATAATCGTTAATTCCAGAAAATGACATTAATAGGAAGTTACTCTCAATGTTTAAATTAGCTTTTTCTGTACACTACCAAAGTTGATCAATCAATATGAGAATTGAATAACTGGACATTTTTATGGCAGGTAAAAGTGCTGCTTTAATTTTATGTTGTACATTCCAAAAAAACCTCACCTAATTAAATCTGATTTATAATTAATGACAGGTTTCATGGTACAAACAAGACATCAAACTACTAAAATACTTTATATTCAAATATTAATCAAATGGGCGATAGGATGTTACATCACAAAATTTCCATCAACGTTTTATTATACCTATTGGTTCCCACCATCTCACGAATACTATAAACTATCGATTATCTTACTACCAAATTCACTCAGTTGCGCAAACACATTTCTGTGTGGCCTTGCCTTACCAATCACCTTTATGAAATGACAATCAGAAGATTGTTTTACTTGACGGAAAAATACTGAAACCTGTAATCGATGAACCACTCAACAAGTTTATAATCCGAAAAAATCATTCCAAAGCGATTTACCAGTGAAATATAGTAAAAACAGTATTCTTTATTAGTTTCAGACATTCAGCTCATCAAGCGTTATTCCGTGATTTCCGGTCGCTTAACATAATCAAATGGTTCGTGAGAAATTTGGCGGTCTGGACGAACGCTAAACAGCGACGATAAATCGTTGCGCAATTTTCCGATACATTTGGTAATTTAAACGAAACGCCGTATCACGATTCAAACGTCAGGTTCGAATTAGCATTATTCACCTGATTCCAACGAGAATCGATGTTTTAAATTGATTCCCCAAGTTTGTTCTTTCCGTCTCGAGTATCACGTAAAACAGATTTTTCCTTGCGTCATGAATTAAAACGATTTCGCATTACCTGAAAAATTGTTTTTTAACTGAACATCCAACCTGTTAGTTAAAATTAGGTTCGACCTGAAAAATTGGATCGATTCGAAAATACTCACAATTACTACCCACCGATTGCATTATTGTAAAAACTCTCCCGAGCAAAACACTTTGGGCGTTCATCCTAAACTAAGCAATCACGTCACCTCCTTACGTTTCCGCTTGAGCGACCGTCGAGAGCAGCAGTAAAATCAAAAATAATAATAAAACCCTCTCCCCTGACAATTTCGCTCGCGTTATCAATGGCCTTTTATTATCATTATTATTTGCTCGTGGCCTCAGCGTTTCCCGGACTCTTTCTCTAAAACGCGATTGTGGATCCCTTCCGCAACACTCGCCGCGCGAAATAAACGATACTGTGCAATATCCTGCAGCACCTTCCTCCTTTTTCCAGTTCCGCAAGCTTGGCAGGATTTCTGCTTAAATTTCACGCCGACGCGCCCGTAATTGCTGTCACTTTTCTTTTTATTCGCGCGCTCTCGCGAACCTTTAATTGCGCCATTTATTAACGTTTATCGTCACGGTTATGATTACGACCATTAAAAGACGCCGAGTAAGACGATCCTGTCCGACGATACCTCGAACAATATTAGTCTGCAAATGAAAAGCGAGACGCCGTTCGAAAATTCAGGCACGAAGGGTGCGTTGGGCTAAAAGGTACGCCACGTATCGTTACGATTTGATGAGGAGAGGAAAGTTATGTGCAAGCGTGTGGATATGTGGGTGTACGTGCACTTTGGCTCGCGACTGAATCCATCTGCGCGAGCTAAAGCGTCTTGATTACTCCTACGATTGAGGTTAACCACAGTTCGATAGTTTTAATAAATAATGCCAGTTAAAGCGAATGCCCGGCAAAAGATTCGAACGATTTTCTGCGGTTTCCTCGAGCAATTAATCACACTATTAACAATTTAGTATATTCCAAATGATAATCAAGGCGACTGTCGTATTTTTAGGGTTTCTCCCGGGTATCTTGATTGTCGATCTTATTTTAAGAGGAATGGGTCGCTTTAATAATTCTTCAGTGTATTTTGTGTATTATTGAACAAGTCGATTATTTTCTCTTCAATTTTTTACAGAAATGATTGGTTTCCAACTAACTTTTGAAAGTAAAGAATGTATGTCGTAATTTTGTCACAATGCCAGTCAAAGATTCGAATATTGACGTTTGGTAAAACTCTTATATTTTATTGGTAAGAAATTGTAAAATATGAATTGATGGTCGGATATCTGTTATGTGTATAATATAAGCATTTTATATGTTTATGGTATAAATATCCATCTAATAAATATATAATTTGTCTATAAAAATATTTGTAGACACATTAGAGACTATTGATAAAAGCCTAGCACATTTCAAGAAATCTTCAAATACTCGAGTTCATATCTGACTTGAGGACAAATGCTCGACTTAGTCTCTTTTGTCCCGAAATAGTGTACCTCCATTGAATTGTTATCCGAGGAAAACAACGTCAGCGAGATCCATGTTTTAAGACCTATTAAAGTTTGTGCTATCGCCTTGTTTACCTTCTTCACGAAAAATGGATTGTTTTAAAGTAAACGGAGAGTTAGAGATTTACAAGTTACTGCCTTTTGACGAACAATCATGTTCCGTGGAAATTTCATGTGCGTCTTTTTCGACATTTTGTTCAAGAGAAATGTAAATGCGAGAACTGGTAGTTGCCCAAGTTCCATTATAAATGTCGCGATGAAAAATTGAAGCGCAGACAACTTTGACAAAATACAGACCCGGTGAAAAGGTCAAATTACAAGAGCAAATTTACAATTGCAGGTTGACTGTGTAATGCCTAATGGCGTGCCTCAGAGTCGAACGACGTTTAGCGCTGTTTGCTTACAACTTTTTTCGCCTAACATAA
Source organism: Ceratoteleas bidentatus (assembly GCA_022817645.1). Taxonomy (NCBI): domain Eukaryota; kingdom Metazoa; phylum Arthropoda; class Insecta; order Hymenoptera; family Scelionidae; genus Ceratoteleas; species Ceratoteleas bidentatus. The sequence continues at coordinate 5,896 of JABFPB010003805.1, read as the reverse complement.
CTGTAAGGCGATGAAATCATAAGACCATTAAACGTGCGCCAATTATAAAAGCAGCCGCGACGCTCGAGCACTCAGCGGAGTTTCCGGACTTCTGCCCGTGGGACATATTAAGTTTCGAAGATAGTTGCCCGAAGTTGCGCCAAGTTTTTGTTACAATCGAGTAAAAAAGCGCAAAATTCGTCAGGGCTTGAATGTTAAATGTGCCCAAAGTCGTCACTTAATTTGTTAGATCGGTCGCGTTGCTTGAAATTTATTGCCTGGCTGCAACGGTGATGTAATTGTTTTTACATTTGGAACTCTGGATTGATCGTTTATCCATAATTGGACTTTGATCGTACATGCTTTTCTTAGGACGAGCGTAATTATCCGTCAATCATTAATTCGCGATAATTACCAGCAACTCCGCCAATTACGCTCAATTAATTACGAGTCTCGTAATGACACTTTTCGTTAGTCGAATAAACTCACTCGCGAGTCGATCGGCTCTTTAAAATCGACGCGTTCGAATTTAATTATCGTCGCGCGGGAGAAACACTCCTAACTCAGCTTCTCATGGTTCAAGTTCCATCTTGACGCCGCCGCCGACAAGATAACCCTACGAGGGCGGGTTTGAGCACAAGTTACTGAGCCTTATAAGATCGTCAATAAGCGCACTCTTCTTCCGTCGAGGCGGCGCGGCATTTTATCAATAATAGCGGAAAATTGAAGCGCAAAGTGTTGACTTACCGGGTGTGGAATTCCATACCCGATGAACATTTGGATACGCCTTTTTTGTTTTAACCGTCCGTCGAGATAAATCAAAAGTAATCGAAAAACAAATACGCTAATACCAGCCGCGTCTTCGTTCGATTGAAGATCGGACGGCGGAACTTTCGAAAATGGTCAGTCAAAACTAGAGGTAGATGGAGATTGGAGAATTAATAAAAATTGTCGAGATTTCAGCTCTCTCGTATAGAGTACTTTTGTCATATTCATGAAAAATTGTATTTAAGGCCAATATTGGTTCGAATTAGATAATATTTAGTCAAACCAAACACAGATTTTTTTGTTAAATTAACGAAATTGTACTTGGTTCAATCTGGTTGAAGCTACACTAAGTCCAAAAAATGTAAAACCGAGTTTAAAAGTCGGATTTACAGCGTACGTTAACCAAACATTTTCATTGACCAATCATTTTTCTGAGAGTAAATATCATTAATTGATTTTTATTAATTATCTTGCAGAATTTAATTTCTCATCACTTATTCCCATTTCTTCATCATCTGCCCTGCGCTTGTTATTTTGCATCGTTAACCAATTTCCAATGCATATTTTAATTGAAATTACTGCACATCTGCTGTATATTTTGCGTGTTCATTGTTATTTATCAATAACTCGCCGTTGATTATTTTTCATTAATGAAAAGCAATAGGTAGTAAAACGCCCAATAATTATTCTCTGCAAAACACAGCATTGATCAGCATTTATCGTGCCGTCGGATAAAACGTCGATCATACGCCGGTAACTTTGTAACAATATTAGTATAGCCTGCACCGGGCCGTAAAATTTGCCTGAAAATTTGATCCGCCGCTGCGAGGTCCGGCGCTGTTTAACCCGCGCAATTAGCCGGACGCCACGTTTTATAATTCAGCGAATCGTCGTCGCGGCGATTCAGAAAGAACGTTACACGACATTTGTTTTCATTTCAGTTGTAACGCAGTTAGCCCGGAGTAACTTTTCTCTCAATCCCCATCCCACTTCGTCTCTCCCGGCGTCCCTCCAAACTCGATAAAGTCGCGCACAAACGCCTTAATGTATTCGCCGCGCATCCGCGTTTCATTATCTCCCTCCAGCAAACGAATCCGCTTCCGCGCGGACTTTTTCATAAGAGTTTTGACGCAATGAAATTTCGCCGCGGAATTTACAAACTTTTATCGAGTTGGGGAACTACAGTATCGCTGATACATGTAATATCGGCGTATCGCGTCGAAGCGACCGCTCCCTAATTTGTTTTAAAAAGCGAACGCTTTATTCCGCCGTCGCGAGTTTTACGGCGCCGCGGCACGTGAAGCCGAAGTCCGAGCGGAATCGTAAAAACTGATTTCGTGTTTTCCGTCCTGGCGCACCGCGCCTCGTACGAGCACGTAATTGAGTTGCTGTCATTGAAATCAATGGATTCCCCGAGTATTTCGTTGTTCCGCGTTATTCTTACAAATTTCCGGCCGGCAACAACGGAGAGACGATCAAGGAGAACGGCAATATTTCATTTGGGACGCGATCGGTGGTCGCAATGGCTCGAAGCTAACGGAATTAATCAGGAATTATGGGGGTCATCCTTTAAAAGTCGGCAAAAATCGTTTTTTTTGCAAACATTTTTACTGGGTCTTTTCTTATTTTGAGATTGCATGCTTTAATTGTGTTGGTGGATTTATAAAAATTGACAAGATGAATTATATTTTTAGGGTTCAATGGTTTATCTAAAACCGTTGAAAACTTTAAAAAAGCGTTTCTAATTTTTGAATATTGAATACTTTTTTGTAATTTCTCAAAATAAAAAATGTTTAACAGCCGCATGTTTCAACCAATTTTATTCTAATTTCCTGTCACATGGTCCAAATTTAGTTAATAAACAATTGTTATTAACTAAATTTGGACCTAAATTTGTTTAGTTAATAAATATTGTTCATAAATGTGTAAGGTGCACTCTTAAAAATCTTTATGTTATGTTGAAAAGACTGTAATTTTTTGAAAATCCGTTTATGTTAATACAACTTAATTTTATGTTGAAAGAATTTTTTTAACTGAATAGGTAGTAGTTTTGTATTAAAACTATTCCTTTTATTATAAAAGGATTTAGTTTTGTCGATATATTGAGCGGAGTATCCTTTAATTATGAAATGATTCCTTTCATGGAGAAAGATTGTTTTAAGAGTGTAGTATTTCTTTTACTTTGGGATTTGTCGGATTATGAATCTCCAAACTTAATCCGTCAATGTGTTCGCTAAAATATTTTGTTTGTTTGTTTGACATTCTTAATATTTTTTTAAATTATGGTTGAGGTATTATCTTTCTGAATTTACTGTTAAACTCATCAGCTTAAAAAATGTTTTCTTACAATTTCATATTTCAAGATTTTTTATGTCGCACACATGGTGACCTACGTTCTAGCCTCAAACATCTATGTCGAAATCTATTTAGAACAATCTAAATAAAAAAAAGTCTCCATCATGTATTTGGTTCGCAACTGTTATTCCCTGTTAAAAACAGGGAAGAATCTGCAGTTAGAAACAAAAACGTATCCGAATCTTGGCGGTTATTATCTCATAATTATCATATAGAAACACTCAAAAATAGTTAAACAATTAACCTTTAAAAAAAAAACAAGACTTCATAAAAGTCGTCTCATAAGGTATATGCTGTAACTCTGTCTAGCTTATAATATGATGGAAAAACTGTTATATCGATAAGTTTTAGAAAATTAACAAAAAATGTATGTATCCGTTTCTATCCGTTAATGTAATAAAGGATTCATTCAGGTGTGATTCTTGACATGGCTCAATTCGTAATTACAATGTCTAATATCCGTATAGAAACGAATATAAAATATAGTACATTTTGAACTATATAGTACATTATAGTGTTTTTATCAGTAAATTAGAGACAATAACAATAATCTCTTTCACTAATCAATTTCGATCTATATCTTGTTATTTTTCAATATAAATATCTATTTTAACGATCCATTTTTCTTAGTGCAGCATGGCATCCACCACTTTCATTTTTTCCTTGTATTTATTTTTGTTACATGGTCTAGCATCAAACATAACGAGATTTTACTTATCCAACTAGAGCTCTCGCGCGAAAACTACCTTAAGCAATCTACGAATCCGAACGTATCCTAACCGGTCGAAAAAGTAGTGATCGACAGCGTCCGTTCGAGCGCTGAAAGGGATCGAAGTGTTGAAAAGTCACTGCACAGTTACACGGAGCAGCGAGACGCGCTCGGATCAGCGCCGAAAATAAAGGACGACGCGGCAAAAATAGCCGCGCAACCTCTGACACCCGGTTCAACTGGTTCAAGGAGGAAGAATCGACGAGTGATCGCGCGTCAACGGGCGTCGCACGCCGACACCGCGAACGTGTTGCTGGGGCCAAATCAACTCTCGGCTGCGAGTCGCCGGCGCTCGCGCACAAACTGACCGACCAGTTAGAACGCGCGTTTCACCCTCGCCAAATTAACCGCAATTACCCACGCAGTCATACACGCATGTGTACTTTGAGCTGCCAGCAGACACCAGTGAGCTGGCCCGGCAGACACCTAATTTACCGACAGCCATGCCATTCAGCGACACAAGTCGTCGAGTTACGACTTTTCGCTCCCAGATACTCAACGTGCTACGCACGTCACTTTATTAATTATAATCTCCAGAGAATCTCAAAATGTATTTTTGATACAAATCTCGATTTGTTATAAAAAGTTATGTAGAATTGGATATTTTGTAGTAATAATAAGATAAAATAATACATGTAAAAACACAGGGTCGATTATGGAAATAGTACATAAAGGATTTTTTGTAAATGAATTGTTACTAATAAAAACTTTGTGCTATCATTTCATTTTGAAATAATACCCCGATAAACCGACTTATTTTATTCATTCATTAAAATGATTCTAACACACTAATTCAGTTTACTGAACTGAAAATGAATTCGAACAAATGAAGTAATACTACACTTTAAAAATAAATCTGCTACGGGCAAACCAATGAGAGAAAAGTGACGAATGTGAAGTTAGCTGCAACAGCAATTTGATTCGATGCAGAAAGCAAATCTCTACTGTGATCTCCTTTTTCTCTTTATGATTCAGCAAAACGATAACTGCACTCTTAGAAATGACTTTTCTAAGATCGGAAGATTATCCTTTTAAATGAAAGCATAATCCCTTTGAACTATTTCGCAGAAAGATTTTTACAATGATAAGGAAAAAGTACATTAAAAATTCTTCTTTTCGAATAAATAAAACGTGTAATCAAAATAAGTAGTCTTTTTCATGGAGAAACGATGATAATTTTAATTCAAAACAAACAATTGTTTATTACAATATATACAATGTAAAAGTAGTCAATAGGCAGTTTCGTTTAGCTTTTAATTTATAATATTGTATATGTTGTATTGCGAATAAATAAATGCTACATATAATAAATATATTTTTGTATTCAAAACATATCATAACACATTTGAAGTTAATAAATAAAACAAAAAATAGTACATTACAAATTATAGATATAAAAATACAGAAGCAGAAATACTTTCTGTAGATATAGAAATACAGAAGCAACAATGTAAATCTAACACTTTTTGCCCGAATCAGATAGAGTATTGTTTAAATTCACTTATGACTAGATTAGACAAGTGATTGTCTAATCCAGACAATTCCTTGTTTTCAGAGCAAACTCGTATTAAATTCTATGTTTTTGAGGAAAATCAGTTAGTCACATTTTTTGATAAATTTGGTTAAGAGTGGAAATTGATATCTTTTTATGGATATTTTCATTTGGAAAAATAGAAAAGTTGTTATCTGATGTACATTTTGCTCAGTTTCAACAAAACATAACTAGTCATGTGTCGTTTTGGAGGAAAAACCAGTTAAGTATACCGTTTTCAGGAATAACCAGCGGCATTGCGTTTCTTTTTTATTTATTTTTATTTTATTTTTATTTCTATTATAACAGAATAGAAATAAAAATAAAATAAAATAAAAATAGAACAAAAATGAATAAAAAAGAAACGTAATGCCGCTCCAGTAATCCTTCAGATAACCGTGAGGTAACCATCAGATGACCGTGAGGTAACCATCAGATAATCGTCAAAAATGGGCCAGAAGCGGGTCAGAAATGGATCAGAAATTGTACAGAAA
>JABFPB010003804.1:0-16234 GCA_022817645.1 Ceratoteleas bidentatus | reverse complement strand
AGTTACATTAGATTAAGAATATGTTGAGTAAGAATGTTATTCATTTGAATAAATCAGTTGTTTTTAGAAACATAATGCATATTATTTATCCCTTTCATTTAACAAATACTTATTTTGCAAAAAGCATAAATATTAGTAATAGTAAAAAAACCTGAAAAACCAGCTAGTTTCTGAAAAGTCACATTTCAGTCACGCTGAGGCGTAAATTTCGACCGATTTGTGACTCTCTTGTGACTGTTTTGTGATGTCACTGAAACATTTTTGGATGATTGGGGTGACAAAATAACATTACTTAAAATGGAGTTGTAACCGTTTTAACTCCTAACTGTAGTTGATATGACTATATTTTGCAATTGAATGGGCTATTTAACTACGAATCGTAGTTGTGCGTACTACAAACAACTAAAAATTTGAGCTGAAACAACTTTTACTTCCTTTTAACTACAGTTTGTAGTTGTTCCAACCGCCACAATTTTTCTCAGTATGTCTTATGCATTTGAGCGCGCGTCGATTAACTTCGAATACTTTCATCCAAGTAGAAATCGCGGACAGTCGACTTGCGGGAAAGGCTGCGCGACTGGAAAAAATTTGACAACAGTACGGCAGCAGTTTGGTATCAATGTAGTTAAAGTATGGCGCGAGTATGACAACTGTCGAACATGATCATGATCAAGCCTGGACGTCTTAGTCAGTAAATAATTCGGAGTTAAATGGGTGCCACGGGTGTTCAATATCAACTCAATATTGAGTTTCAGCAGATCCACTCTTTAACGGTGTGACGAAGCGGTGTCACTCGTAACGGAGTTAATTGCGAGTTAAAGTGTAACTTCGGAAAGTGAAAGTGTCACTTGTCGGAATAAACTGACGATCGCGAAACGTCAAGATACACTGTTAGAGACAAATATCAACACCTTTAGGTAATAACTTGCAAGATTCATACAACACTGCTTTGGGAGTGAAAATAACTCCGTTAAAGTGTCAATATTCTCTCCGTTACTTATTACACTCACTCCGTAGCCTTAAACTCCTCTAATTTTTTTACTGTGTACTCTTGCCTTACCGATGCCTACTGCCACACCACTGCCAAACTGTTGCCATGCTTGTTGCCACACTGTTGCCAGACTTTTTTTTCGACGCGGGAAAAACGAAAGAAAAATTAATAAAAAAATTTTATTAAATATTTTTAAAGGTAATTGGTATAATTTATCAATCTTATTTGAGAAAGTAATATAAGTTATAACATTAACTCCTATTTTGCGCCCGTGTTGAACATTCTAATCTACCGACGAACATTCCAAACCGTTTGGCCCCATAACTGATGAATATGATTATATGATTGGTCACCATTTTATTTAATATAGGACCATTTTATTTAATATTTTATTTAATAATAGAGTTATCACTGTGCAAGTCATTCTATATTATACAATGACCCAAAGAAAGTGAGTAAAAATTGAATCCCACATTTGGTGCATTAGGTATGGTCAGTGCTAAGTTAACCAAATGGTTTAGTTGAGTTAATAAACAAGCTTCTTTCGTAATCCTTTTTTTCGTTGAACATGACAAATCGAAATCGATTCCGAAAGATGAATTCGAGTCTCTTCCGGCCATCGAACCGTCCTATCATATTCCCACAGAAACGCTCAGAAATTGTCCGACGTGATGAACTGGCAGAACGTAGCAGTCCGTTTTATCTAAGTCACTAGGCCATGACTGCGCCGGCGGATGTCTGCGGCAACTTTATATCTTCCCAGTCAGCCTCGATATTTCGTGCCCTCAAACAGATCGCCGACTCTCTCGCGTACCTCGAGCGCTCGTGGCAGTTTCGATAGTTTCGATAGGCTACGGATCGTTGATCCGCTAATGTTATTGTTCCGCCAGGGTCGTTACGAAAAGTCATTAGAAACGCTCGCTCCTGCAGCTCGATTATTAGACCGCCAGATCCCGTTTTGTCTCGGCTTTTAATTTCACGACTGTCGCCGATTTTTCACTCGAACGTGATTTCACGATTGACAAAAATCTCGGACGATCGCGTGTCGTGCGATAAACATGACGCGGGGCTTATGTCCGCGATGCCAAAGATAAGCATTTCTTCTGGCGCGCATTATCAATCAGCCGATAGAGTTGATAACAATTGCAAGCCGGGGAAATGTCGACATGAATGAAGCGTTGTCGCGCGCGCGGCGTTATCACGAAGAAAACAGTGGATCTCCTTGGAAATCGTGTCCCAAGGATCGCCGGCGATCGTTATCGTGGCGAAAAATTGCGACATCTAATCTCTCGGCATCAGAAATACGAGCTGACCTTTTGAACATGCATTTGCGCCGATTTATCGCGCATACCATCGATTATATTAATTAATATTAACGACGCGGAGATTAGTTCGACGGATCGAGGTCAGACACTTTGAACCCAAACGTGTAAAATTACACCACATGAAGTTTAATCTGGTTTTACACCATATGCGTTCGATTTTTACACGTAATGTGTAAATCTTACATTAAAATTGGAATGAATTGGAAAGAATTTTCGAATTCTTCGCAAAAAATGTTTACACACTTTTAGTATCTTTTTCATCTTCATTTGAGATGTTTTTCATTTCGTTTCTCCAAAAACGTTTTAAGGCCAAGTCGGACGCGAGGAGTAAGTTTGAATCGGCGGCTTGGCGCGAAAAGTGATATTTCATTAATTTATAAAAATAATAATCGAATACTGTTTTTCTGACCTTTCCGATATTCTGTTTAAAAATCCACGTGTTTTGAACTAACTTTAAACTATTTTTAACATCGCATTTTTTAGAAAAAAGTGTTTTTGTTTTCCAGCGTTTGTATTTGAGGTTACGTGTCTCCTCAAAAACAAAAACACGTTTTTCGAAAATAGTTGAAATTTAATTAAAAATACGCAGATTTTCACACATAAATTAATGAAATATCTCTGTTCGCGTCAAACCGCCGATTCAAACTTGCTCTTCGCGTCCAACATCACCTTAAGGGGAGGTGCAACCCAAATGGCTAAAATCCGTAATTTTCATCCGATTGACTTGAAATTTCGATATTTTGTTCATATTAATCTAAATTAAAAGAAAATTGACAAAACCTCCTCCCCATTTTATTAATTAAAATAGTTCAAAAAAGGGCATTTTTGGCGTAAATTCTTTACTACAATTTTATCTAAAATCTTTATAGATAAAATCTTATTTTTATCTTATTATCTGTTATATAAAATTCTGAATAAGGACGGAATTTTAAATCTCTACTTTGTTCTCGAGTTATGCTTTGTTGAGTGATAAAATGCACAAAACAGGCCGGTTTTAGCATACTTTTCGGTATTTTTCATTTTTGAAGTGGGTTAACTTTTGTTTAAAAAATTAATCGAAAATACGTCTTTGCAACTGCTTCAGTATCGTGATCACATAACTCTCAAAAATCTTATCACAAAGGGATCAGGCTTTACTGATCCGAAAGTGATCACAAAGTGATCCAACATTTTTTTTCTCGGATAAAGATGCGATTTTACGTATTCATGTTTTCATGTTATCACCCGGAGGCGGAACGAACGTAGGTTAAATTACACACCCAGAGAAATAGTCTAGGAATGAAACTCGTTATATTCCTAGACTATTCACAGGACATCTTTTACACTGAAAATATGTCCTGTGGTAATGGCACTAAAACTGTTTTGTAAATTGTGAACAATTTTTTAATTTGAAAATGTTTTAATTTTTTGAAATTTTTGGAAATTTGAACATTTGTTCTGCTTGTTGACCACGTTGGTAAGCGAACCGTCCTTAGCGTCGCGACCGCGTCGTAACCCGAACGGACTTGCGACAGGTTGCGACGAGGGCACGACACAATCTGCTAGGGAAGTTAAATAATTGTTTCACTTTTATAGATCAATAATGTTACAGAACATTTTCTGTGAAATCGCAACACTTTCTGTAAGTTTACAGACGAATCTGTAAACTATTACAGATTCATCTGTAAAATTAGAGAAAAGTCCTGGCATCCATTTTCCGGTGATAGTACCTGAATTTTACTGAATCCCGTTTTCAGTGTACGATGGTTTTTGTTTCCCCGGGGTTTTGGTTTTGATTGTTCTGTCACCGCGCACTCGAGCGAGCAGATTACACGATAGCCATGTCGAAGTCAATGAACGTTGCTCTATTACGTGGAGGTATGAAATTTCCGAGTATGACTACCACTTTCTCTCGCCCCCGAGGTTGCCGGGATTGACCTGGCCGAAACGCCGATCGCTTTATCAATAATTACAAATACCTCTTTTACCTCGACGAACATCCCAGATGGAAATACACGCGCGGCGCGGCTCATTTATTCATCAAACGTGTCTCGACACTGCATTTGCAAATCATTTCCTCGTTTGCATGGGAAAACGCGATAAAATGCGGGGATCGTGACTTTCGCGGTTGTTAACGAAAAACGTCTACACTCGAACAGAGTATTTAACTTGAGCAGAGGATGTCAGACTCAATTAATTGGATCAGTAAAGCACAGTTTTTACATGAAGGGATAAAAACTACAATCAAATATTCTGCTTGTTCAATAGGCGGGATTCAAATTATTCTGTCAAAGCAGTTATAATTATTTTGATATAACAATTTATATCCCTACACAAAAATCTGAAACTATCGAAATTAGATATTATTTGTGAGATGACATCTGTGTAAATGGCTTTTTGGCTAAATCTCGATTAAAACCTGGCCATACACTGTAAAAACTAGGTATCTATTGTAAGAGACTTTAGTCAAATAGACGGCAAAAGTGTCTTCAATCAAGACATATTTCGCAAAATAAACAGCAAAAAACAAAATGTCCAAACGTCTAAAAACTACACACTTACTAAGCTGTATTTTTTCTAGTGTAAAATATCTCCATTAGATTGTATTTTTACGTGAATAATGGGATGAATCGAATGACATGGTCAATGTTGGATATTGCACTGAGAAAACTAAGTGGTAAGAATTACCACTCAAGTGGTAAAGCTTTACTATTTGAAATGGTAACTTAAATTTTATTTCATTTACAGTATTAATGAACAATTTTTATTAAAAAATTCTAGTCATGTATCTGGAATGCTATTAAGTATCTTATAACTTGATTGTAATCATAAATATTACATTAGGAAATGTGATTTGACAAATAATGAACCTTAACCTCAAACTTTTAGTAGCTAAATTATAGTTTTAGATAGCTTGAATTTACTTCACAATTAATTTGTTTAATTAAATACTCATTGACATAAAAAATTAACCCGTTTTTATAAGAACCAACTAACAAAATGCTAATAAATATATCATATAAGGTTTTACCACTTCAACTGGTAACATTTTACTACTTAAATGGTGATTTCTTACCACTTAATTTTCTCAGTGAAATAAAAACAGAACTGTTTCAGCGATTTTACTTTCGCATCGCCCATTCACAATTTCTACTTTCATCAACCAAAATGTTGTTCCTCTAATATTGAAAACCCATACAAAACGACACTACGAAACCGAACAGTTGAAATTCCCCCAAAATCGCAATCCGCCATCGTCGCGCAAAGCCCACCCGACTCGGTTCGCGCCGTCGGGCTGCGCCGCGCCCCGAACCAGGGCAATTCGTAAAAATGGAAGCGCAATTCAATTACCGGCACATTTTTTCCCCGAATCAACTTTCGTTCGCCTCGCCGCGCCGGCAGGTTTAATTCAACAAGCGCGAATAATTTATTACGATTTGATGACGCGGAAGAAATATCGATTATTAAATAACAAGTGGCGCGGCGCGCAGGCCGATGTTTTTATTAATTTGTGTCACGTACGCGCCGCCTCGTCATTAAGGCCAAATGTGTCGCGGCGAATTAAGTATTCCGGGGCCTGATTAAAATATGAAAAGCCCCCGCGGGCGCTATTGATTCTTATCATTAAAGTGCAACAATTCACAGTTGCGTCGCGCGGAATATCAATACGACGCGGAGCCGTCCTTTATTCGGCCGGCGCGAGAGCAAACAGCGCGTGATACCGAACAAAACGCGCGATACCGAATTATCATACGCTTCTTCGCGTATTCAATTCGTTGATGGCGAAAGATATACGGCCGATTATCGGGCGCGTGACACACTTCGTCGCGTGAATTTCGGGTCCGGCTATATTTAGAGCCGAGTGGGAATACCGAATTTTAATTCGAGCGACATTTCGAACTGCACGCGAAATGTACGCCGAAGTGAAATTGCGAGCAAGATGTGGCAAATACATTTATTGTTGCAATTTTTCATTCGATTGCCGAATCGCGTTGTCAATTTATGTGTAAAACATTTGGATGAATTTTTATTTAATTGTGTATTTGATATTACATTCTGTTTTACAGAAAAAGAAAGCTGCATTAATTCTAAATAATGTATATTAAAGTTACTTTTTGGGCAAAAGCAAGATCTTTTTATAAAATGGTTCAGAGAAGTATTTCTTCCATTTAAAAGAATCCGATTCCAATCAAAAAATCATTTTTAAATGTAATACAAACTGATTATTAAAAAAAAATGTTTTTAATAATTTTTTTTTTCATTTTTTTCATTTCATTTTGACTTTTATCTTTCCAAAAGAGCGACGTTCAAAACCCGAATTCCCTTTTTGATAACCAAAAAGGCTTTTGGGAAAATCAATATTTTCGCCACTTTGACAAATCCGTGCTTCAGCTTGACGTGTTCATCGTCGATTTCTTTTGATTCGGGGATCCGCCGGCGCATACATTTATGCAGTATTATGTTTCGGTTATTTACTTCCTCGCCCCTCAAATCGGCAGTTTCCCTTCGGAAAAATCTCGGTGTCGAGCCGCTCTCGTGACCTATCGATTATTTCGTGCCTTCGGTTTACATATCGGCGCATCGCGGCAAATAAATTATTTATCATCCGCCAACCGATCACCGGGTTACCCTCTCCCCTCTCCTCTTCCCCATTCCCTTCTCGCACATGTGTCACCGTTCGAATCCGTGCGTCGATTTTATGCGAACGAATTGTTTTATTTCGGAATCGGCGGCACGCAGATTGAATAATTTTTCAAGCGAAGACAATAATCCTGGAGAATTCGTCAAAAAAGAACTTTTTCCCAGGATTACACATGGATTTCTACCTGCGAGTGTTTGAAGAAAAATAAATGCTTAATAAACGAAACTGGTTGATTTTTATGTTTTAATTGTTCCAATGCATTTTATAAAAGAGGCAAATCAGAAACATTAAAAAAAACTACTAAAACCTTGATTATTTTTCTTCATTATTCAAATGTTCGGGTTTTTTTTCAAAAAAAAAAAAAAAAAAAAAATCCCCGAAAGAGAATTGAACTTCACTCTTCCTGACTCATCCTCTTAACGCATCTGAGATCAAAACTGCAGCCGCTCGACTTTTCGGCGATTTTCGGGTTGGTTTTCGGGCGGTAAAAGGTGGCGCCAGCTGCGCAAACAGCCAGGCACAATGGGCTCGAAGTTGGATTCGATTATAATATCGCGGAGCGGCGCGAGGGGGCCTCGCAGGCGTTTAATAAATGATATCCGACGCGAGTGGGTTAAGGAACAAAAAATGGGTAAAACGTGCGGATGTACTGGCGCTGCAATCTGCATTCAATTATTCGATACGGGGCGATACAACGTGCATACGAGTTCATATAGATTCAATCCGGGCGGCGCGGCGCTGGTCCGACGGGGCCGCCAGTACAAAGCTGTGTATTTCGCCAATATTTGACCAAATCATGAACAATGTTTGATTGCACGCACGCATGCACGCGCGCACCCGGCCGTGTGTGCGTCGCTGCGTTCCAGCGGCGAAATTCGCGAGCATTATGTTATACCGGCAGCATTTATGAGCAGACGGAACGGCCGAGCGTTGGCGCCTAGAATCGACGCGAAGAGTACACAAATTGGACAATTTTTGAGTTAGAAATTCAAAAATGGAATGTTTTCAGAGATTCAAAAGAAAGAGAAAAAAAGTTGTGAACATATTTCCTCATAGTCTCGATTTCTGGATATTAAATTTTTTATTTTCAGACCATTGAGGGAAATTAGTTTTGATCAATAAAATCGATTATTTCGGGAAAATTATTGAGAAAAATGTTTATGCAAGATATTTTTTATTCAATTCCCATTTGTTTAAATTAAAAAATAGTTTTTGACTTTGCAATTTCAAAAAAATGATAATAATACAATTAAAAGGTTTTCAGTATTTAGATACAATTACAGATCTTTCTCGATAATTTTCTACGCATTATATTTACTAACATATCTTCAACTCAGATACTATGTTTTGATGGTGGAGCTCACCGAAAAATATTTTGACTAATTCTTAATTTCTTTGACCATCTCCTTTTAAAGTATTATTGCAGCAAAATCCATTTCAACGATTGAATCCCGATTACAACTGTTCAATCAGTATCAAGCGCTTTTTAAAATAAAAATAAGTGAGAAACCTACTTTAATTCATCGTCCGAAAAAACGCGCGCGATTACACGACCTTTTTCGGTCGTAAATCCTGGTCGTGAAAAACCAGTCAAATACGGTTTCAATTAGCAGTAATTGGACTGTTTGTTTATTATAATAAATTAATGGAACTCACGTCCACGTTACATCCAGTTCTAGTGTCAATACGGAGCCGAGAATCGAAATCACTGAATTGCGATTATACACTGTTCTACTTGGAATATTATTCCTATTACTGCAATATTGCTCGCGTCTCTGTGTGCGGCGAAATTTTCATTACAACCAGTTTCACGTCACGTAATACCTTTTTCTCCGACTTCTCCGCTATTTCTGCTTTCTCCACATACGAAATAACATGTAAATCTGTGAAATGGTACATCGAATTTTTTTCATGCTTATTCCAAGTGTAATTTCATGTATAAGTATTCAATATAAAATATCTTCCTTTTTTTCTTAATTTTTTAACTTCAAATTTTAAAATCTGAAGTTAAAAAAACGTTAAGCAAAAAATATCACTTATCTTAAATATATTGCATTAATTTCTAATTATCTCTCCTTTTGTAAATCCAGTTGAAACGGATAAAATTCATCCAAGATAAGAACTGGCTTATTTGGGTATAATTTCGTTTGTTTTGATCGACTGTATTCATGGCAGCAATACTGCTTCTATCAGTAAATTGTCTTTAGGCAATTTCACTCGATGTCTTCTGTTTACCTTTTAACGGCTGACATTCGCGCGACTTTTTCTTTCATCGAAGTATTATGTTCGCGATATTTGAATCATTGACCTGCAATACCTGAAAATGTCTCGAAAATGAGTCGCTTTTGCATCGAATCGCAAAAGTTGACGTTGGGCAACGAACCCGCAGGAAAACGATTCCGCCCATCCTCGTAATCGCTGAATCGACGATAATTGAATAATCGTTAATCGCAGCGCAGAACATATACATTGAACAAATGTACACAGCGCGTCTGAGGTGAGATATTGGTCTATATTATATACACTCTCCGCTGTACAAAGACAAAGTCTGTCATTCGCTTACACTTGATTAACGAAATCGTGCCCGAGACGACCAGCCGGGTAAGTGCGCCGCCAGTTTACTTACGTACTATGAGAAATTGAAATTTTCGTAAACGGATCAGGACGTTCCCCGACAAACTCCTTGTTAATTAGAATGTAATCCTTGCTTTCCGCGAAAGGGAACGGTTTAATCACAGAAATAAGGGAGCCGGCTCAACACGCGCGCCCCCTATTTCCCCGGATAAATAATTCCGCCCGTCATTTCGGACGGATTTCCTTATTCCGCCGATTGATCAATCGCATTTCCTCGCAATTAAAACCGCGAAAAACTCCCTAATTACAATTTCAGATCTCGACCCTCGAGAGGAAAATAGGGTCGCTACAATTCCGTAAGACGTCAAAATTGGTTCCGAGATATTAGACCAAAGTGTAAAAGTAAGGTTTGGGGAAATGTGTTAATTTATGTGAAAACTTCCTACATAGAAGATATTATTCTTAATGGAAAATTGAATAAGAAAAGTGATGAATCAGTAATAATTATACGAAAAATCAGGTTTAAAAACGAAAAAATTTGATTTTTCATTCTTAGTTTAAATTTTTCTACACATTTCCCATTCGATTTCGCAGTATTTACAGACATTTTCCCCGCGACATTTGCAGCCCAAAAAACGTATTATTTCTCGCAAAAAATGGCGGAAATTAATCATTTTGCGGAAATTTCGACGTAGCCGCAAATCCGCCGGTCGGATTACGGACTAATGGCTTTATTACGGGGCGAATCGCGCGCAAAGCAATCAGCGCAGTAAGCATGGCAAAAAAGGCCGGTCAGCGCGGCGTCTCGCGGGGATTTAAATAATTGAACGCCGGCCGAGCGGGGACATTTGACGCGCGCCGCGCTGATTAATGCTTTCGCGCTAAACAATGCGGCCATTAGAGCGGCTTATTCATGCGCTCGCCGATGCGCCCGCCAAACACCTGCAAGTTGCGCCAAGGTGTAATTGGTCGCGCGCGCCCGCTCCCGTATCGATTCGCGCTCAACTCTTTCGACGCTGTTTTTCATTTGACGCGCCGCTTTCGCCAAGCGTCGCACCGAAAGCAAGCGAAATTTTCATATCCGAAGCATTGAAGACAAACGAGAAATTGCAACTGGAGTTAAAGGGAATTGTTCGACGAAAAGTTCGAAAAAAACTATTAAAAAGAGAACATGTTATTTTACTGAAAGAGTTATAAGAAAATAGACAAACTCTTTCTTGAAAGACTATTTTTAGTGTTGTAAGTTTCTTACGGAAAGAGGTGTGCCTAAAGAGAAAAATTAATTTTTTTAATGTATGAGTATATATGGTGTATGTATATATGATAATAATACATGATTCTTTTCAGTGAGATGAAAATAAATGAACCTTAATTATATAAAGGTTTAACCTAACATAATCAAAATCTAGCGAAATCGTTACCTAAAACTGAAGAAAATAAAATAAGTAAGAACATGACGTAATACAAACCTTGTTCATTTATATTTGACTTGACTTGAAGCGGATTTATCGTCGATAAGGTTAATTAATCGAGTAGTCTGTTTAACAAAAGATATATTTTCCAATACAATATAACAAAATGTACATAAATTGTCTCTTCTTATAATCTAGATCAATCAACAAGACATATCTTATAATCCAGTATAATCAGCACTTCTTCCATAATTTATTACAATCAACAAGGCGCCTACCATAATCTTCCGTACTCACTAGCAAAAGTGATTTGTAACAATTCAGCTTTAGACTATTTTAGTATCATTTTCTCGAAAATATCTTCATACAGTTCAGTTCGTTTGTCCTCTTTTACTAAGCTACGAGCATTAAACACTATCTGCTTCCAGTCTAGGTCAAATTTTAATTCTCTAAATTTTAATTTTAATTTAAACAACCTTCTTTTATGAAATCACCAGTCTCCCTCTCTTTTGCAAAATATACGAAGATCCTTGAATTATCCATCCATTTATTTATAACAATTCCATACAATCTCCTTCATACCTCATACTAACCATTTTTTAATGCAAAAAGTCCACCGAAATTTTCACTCCATCTTACCTCAAACCCCCTTTCAAACCTCTCCCAATTCGGCCTCCGACCCCCAACCCAAAAAATCACTATCCACCGCAACATTCTCCCCCGAGACAGGCCTCGCCTCGAATCTTGGCCGAATCTCTCAGGGGGCGACTCTCCGTCCCGGGCTGGCCATTTGTGTAAAATTTTTGTTCATCCGTGTAAACACTCGCGCGTGTAAACACGGCCCGTATTTATTATATATACATATATTAATTTGCAGTCGGCTATGAGCCGGCGCGCTGTATGTGCAAAGTGGCTGATTTCTGTGGAGAACGCGCGTTGCCATCGCTACGGTGGGTATCAGCGCGCCTTCTGGTTGGCTCGGCGCGCCGGGCCCAGAGAAGCCCGGGGCGGGCAGGCGGGAGGGTGCACTCCTCGCGCGAGATATTGACTCGCCTCGAGGAGAGAGGACGGCCTCAGCACGCAGACTCGCGCAACATGGCCGAAGCACCCAACCTCCCGGCTGAGCGCGCGGCACTGTGTGTGTGTGGGCGCGCGGCGGGTGTGTGCGCGTCGTCCGACCGAACGGCGTACACACCACTTCGCACACACGCACACGACGCCGCGGCAATGCCGCCGGACTACATCTATCTTTGCGACGTATCTCGCGACGGCGAGGCAAAAACCGGGAAGCTTTCGAGGCTGCAAGGCTGGGAAGGCGACATTTTTTAGACCGTTTTGGCTTTGAGAAGTCGAGTTTTCGAAGCGTTTGGGAGATGAGGGGAGTGAGAGGAATTGGAGGAAAGAATTTTTTTAAAGATGGGAGGAATAAGTGAACTTTTGGGAATAGAAATCTATTTGAGAGGATTTTGACATTGTATAAAAAACAATGTAAAAAATGCATAGAAACCATTGGGACTTACTTTCGGATGGATACATACAAATAAAATGAATATGCAATTCTATGTGGACGTCAAAAATCCTATAGAGATCATATATAATATGTGAAAAAACTGTGAGTAATTGCATAGGTAGAAATAGGACTAGCTCTAATGGAATTTTTTAACTGGGCAGGGAATACGGGACGTAAATTATTTAGAAGAATATTTGATAATGATCGGAATGTCATGGGAATAGTATGACTGTTGTCTCAATCTTGCTTTATTGAAACGAGAGTGTGGTTTGGTTCCAACATTTTGGTAATAGTTGCTATAAGGTGTATTTGGCTGACTTTTTCTAGATAAGAGAATGGTTAGTAAAAGAGATTGGTGAATCTTAGTTAGCTGTATGATAGATAAATTACTTTCAATGTCCACGGGGAATTAAATGTGATGAGAAGAATAGTTATCACAGTATATTGTTCTTGATGTTTTTCACGATGGGATCAATATATGATGTATGATTTTAAGGAAACATCTATTAGTTTTTTTTCTATTTGTACAGTTATTAGCATTTCTTTTGCAGAAATGAAAATATATTTCCTGCCAATCCATGTTGTAAATAAGTGATAACTTACATAAATAAGTGCTAAGACACTGATATAAAGTTTCATTGAAATTTTGCAGTAAAAGTGTAAGGTTCTAATTTCTGTATTGTCATTTTACAATGAAAAGTGTAAAATTCTAGTTTATTCACTACTATTTGTAAATTTGCAGTAAAACAGTAAAATCGAAATACAAAATTACAATGTTGTAGTATTTTTTTGCAATTCTCGATGAATAAGAAATAAATAAGACATTATAATAATTTTACATGAAACTATAATTTTCACAACAGATAGAAAGAGGTTATGTTACAACATTATCGGCAACAACATTACTCCCAGAGAAATAGACTGTAGTTTTATCAATCTGTGATTTTGCAGTCTGACTGGAGTTTTCCCAGTCTATTTCCTTGGGTGTTAGTGAAAATGTTTGAGTAAATGCAATCAGCTTTATAAAAACTTAGAATTGTCTAAGATTAGGTCTTGCTGCTGGCTTAGTGGTCAGATGGTACCGACTACCGAAAAAGCACATTATTTTTTAGAGCGTTATTAATGATCTGAGTATGTACTTCTGGAGTCAACTAAAATTCAGTATTGTATTTAAAACCTCAACACGTTTAACTTTTTCTAATAGCATATAAACTGCAGACATTTCATAGGTAAAATTATACCAGTGCTGGTAAATCTTTGTTCATGTAAAAGGAGGAAAGGTGAGTTAGATCGGGTTGACAGATTATTTAGAAGAGAATTTCGATAAAGGAATGTATTTCTACTAATCCTCCTATTAGTAGAAATAGTAGGATTAAACAATATACTTACACTGAAAGAAATTTCTTGCAACCCTTGCTATAAAATGTGGTTAAATGAGTTTTTCCTTCATCAATAGAGTAACTTACAATACATTTTCTGATAACTGTTGAAAAACTCTAGTGTTGAAGAGAAAAATCACCTTGTTACAAATGAAATTTAAGACATATTCTTTATCTCAGATAATTCGAAACAATCATGTATTAATTTGTTTCACCGTTGATAATATACAATGAAAATCGTGTTTTCCATTTTCCTTTGATGTCCGATATTTACACCCAAAATTCCGTCGCTCTTGCGTTACGCAATTAGCGTCGATAGGGATGGTGCCCTTTGGAGCTTCGGTATCTGCAGTACGATCAACACACAGAGGTCTAGCTCTTAAAACACAATGGAAGCGGGCACGCATTTATATTGTGATTGTTTGTGTGCACGTTCGCACTAGTGTTGCTAAATAGTTCAATCATCGATCGGAATCTTTCACAGCTGATTAACTCGTTTCGATATAATGACAACGATTGCCTGCTCCGCGTTTACATTAGAAAATAACACCGGCGCAAAATTACAGACAAATCTGGTTTTGCGATAATCGATTGAACTTCAAATTCCATTTGTAAAATCTGTTTATACGAAACTCGCATGTTAATGAAAAATATTGGCTTCGACGATCAAATTTTTATTATTACTTTTATGTCGCGCTAAATCTGTCCTACGTGTGATTTCAAATGATGCGCAGATTTAGAAAGTCTATCGAGGGTGCGCAGATGGAACTGCGGATAAAAAGTTTAAATCGAAATACAGATTAGCGATGTGGATTGGAAAAATGAATTGGTGAAAATGATTTGACAAAACTTTATTCTTATCTTGATATTCGTATTTTTTAAGTGATAAATTTTCGGTTTGTAGTTTTCGAAAATTGCTTTTCCAGTAAAAACACCCGAATAGTTCGCAAATGAACACATCCGAAAGATCCGTTTATTTTCCGAACGATCGAACGCGTATTAGCCGAGATAAAGGCGCTCGGCGAAATAGTCTGTTTATTGGCCAATCGCGATAAGAGAAAGAAAATACAGTGTCAGGTCTGTTTGTGAAATTAGACTCGATCCTATTAGGATAATAGTGGCGCATAATTGGGCTCGGTCTGGAGCTTAAGCGCCGTGTCTGGTGCAGGGAAATCGCGAGAATGCAACATGTGCGAACTCGTTTGATCCGTCACACCTGATCGCGCCAGATTCTTTTTATCCCTCGCTCGATACGAGCACCCTCGGACACGCTGACATATATTAATGAGATAAACAGATTACGATAAGATTCTTATGAATTGCGCATTATGTGCGTTGGTACATAAATATGGTCTCCTGGTTATTTTTTTTTACATTTGGTTATTCAAATGAGCTGAGATTGTCGCTGGTTACATTGCTGACGAAGTGAATATTTGTTTGGGAACGTTGGCCCATTTTTGCACGTTTTCGAGATTTAGACTACTGTAATCTAGAACAAAATTCTAAACAGTAAAATGTTTAGAATTTTACAAATGTTAGTATCCTAAGGAATGTCCCAAATATTGATGACTAAGGTGTAACTTTAAGTCCAATGTCACAGAGTTAGGGTGTTTTTAAAATTTGGCGTAAATATTTACATTTAACGTTCAAACTAATTTTAAACATACTCTACATCTGGAAGAATGAAATGCCATTGACGGCAACATAATAGATTAAATTAAATCGACGTGGCAATGTACGCCGTTGTCCACCTCGAAAACGCCGTACATCGCCACATGAGTAATTAACCTCAAAACGTCATTTTGTTTATATCACAACATTTTTCCAGAGTGAGAAAATGTTCTGATTCAATTTGCAATAAAAATATCACGTCGCGACAATTTTATTTAAAAAGTCCCTAGTTCTGACAAAAACAATTGATGTTTCAGGTTAAGAAGATTCTATTGCGCAAGAAGTAACCAATTATTCCTCTCATTTAAATACAAAATTTAAGACAGTGAAAAAAAAGGTACCAAACGTTTATGGAGCCAATCAGTTTTACGTATGGTCATTTTTTAATTGAATTAATTCATAAATCTTTAGTATACCCTAACCTCAACTTCCGAAAAAACGAAGGAACCTTCCTCCACGAACGTCGAATTTCCGTTATCTCCAACCCCGATGTGCGTTTTTTCCAATTAATCCCGGCTGCGCCAAATATGAGGCGTTTTGCGCGGAGCGCCGGGTACACACGCAGCCGATGTGTAAGGATGCGCTGTACCATGTGTAATACGAGCAAACGAGATGGTACGCGCGGTGCACAGTCACTTTACGAAATTAATTCGTCAGTCTCTGTTCCCTGGGCCACACATTATTTGGCTGGAAGACAGAGACGGAGCGAGAAAGGAGGCGGGCTGTTTACACGGTCGGAAGGGGGTGGAAG
>JABFPB010003803.1:0-16236 GCA_022817645.1 Ceratoteleas bidentatus | reverse complement strand
GATTTGATATCACATTAACAAGCATCACATTAAAGAGAAGACTTCAGAGTTTTCAGAACTCAAAGATTCATCCAATTATGATGAAATGCAACTGAGATATGGCACTCTGAACTTTCGCCATTTTTGGTGCATTTTCAAGTGGTGCGTTTTTTTTCCTCGAGTGTATATATTTTTTTCAAAATTTAATCTTTATTTTCACTTTTTGTTCCAAAGTCCTTAAGAAAATATATCACGCCAAGACAATATTTGTTCTAAATTTAACGAGAATTTATGATGGGGAACATTTTATTTGAGATTGTTAAAAAATGTTTACAGTTGATTGTGTAACGTTCAAGGATGGGAAATAATAAATACAACATTTTCAAACATAAAATATTTTCGATTTCACGTCGTCCTGCCTGCCATATCACAGTCGACCTGCCAACCTAGTAGAAAATGTGATGTGGCAAACCACTTCAGACATGTGGGCCTTATCAGGATATGATGTGGCAAACATCATCACAGGATTCCTGATGAAAACCATATAAGGTACCAATGATCCTGTTAAGGCATTGAGTAAAATGTAACAGTTGGCATCGGTAAGGCCCTGATATGGCACGCCCCTTAAGTGGCATGCCACATCACAACCTTACCAGATCGTGATTAGGTTATGATAAGGCAAGCCAACTCATATTATGGTAATATGATAGGCTTATCGCGAAGATTCATGTACAAAATGTTCCAACAGTTCGAGGACAAGTCAGTCAAACTGCAAACTGCGCATCGAGGCTTCAATTCTCGTCTCAGTCATTGTAATTTTTTCGGCACATGTAAGCCTGATTAGGTGTCCTTATCATATCCACATCGATTCGTCAGTGATGAGGGACTGATGTTTATGCCTGATGAGTTTCTGATTAGGTGATGTGGCATCCTGATAAGGCCCTTATCTCAACATCATCTCAATTTTTACTAGGGCGGGAAGTATAACTACTCAGCCAAAGACTTCATACGCCTAAATGTAGGTAGGCGTACTTTCTTAATAAAAAGTACGTACTTCTAAATATTTCAGATGTAGAATGGCGTAGATATTTTTAGACAATTAAGCGTAAATTAACTTAAAAATGCGTAAAATTTTTCTCACCACACAGAGAAATTTCATCCTATCGTCGGGTGTAAGTCCACGGTGTTAAACGGTGACAATTGTGCATGTTTCAAAAACATGAAAATAACCATTTAATTAGATGAGAACTACCGGATCATCCGGTGTGTATATGATGAAAGTTTTTTCGCAAATCTTCCAAGTTATATAAATTCTTTCATATCCGAAGAATTATGATATTTAATTAGGCTTCCCACCTGCCTTTAGACATTTAAACTAAAAAATATTCGACCGTAAAACAAAAAAGATCTATAAGAATTTAACTATATTTTAAATACTTTGAAACAAAACGTGAAACAATAAACTAGAGTTTTCTTAACCTTAAAATCAAGGAAACAAACATTTTTACGAAAAATAAGTTTATATCCTAGAACCTCGCTTAGGCCGTTGATAAGAATGAAATAATTTATCATTTAATTAACTAACGATTTTTAACATGTTAACACTTAAAATTGCATTTGAACCAATGCATTTAAATAAACGCAAATACTCTCCGAATGATTGCGAATTAACAAACTCGATCACCAGATAATGCATTTTTCCTGAAAACCCGATAAAGCCGATCCGCAACTTCTTCCCGCAGCCTCCCTATCCGACTGACATTCAGCATCACTAATCCCCCCTTTAATTACGATTATCATCAGCCTTTCGTCCCGGCGTTTCAAAAACGTCACTCTATTAATGACCAGTGTCACTGCTAAACTGCGATCGGACATGAACCGTCGATTAAAAAGCGCTTACACTCCGAGTTATCGCCGATAAATTTCATAAACGTCACTGCTGAAATACGGCCTAGTGCCTGCCAGGTTCATCAATAAACGCCGCGCGTCGATCCGCAATATAAATCGATTAACTCGATCCGTCGCCGTAAATCTTATCGAAGGCCGGCGCGCTTATCAATGCGCGATTTCTCGCGCATAATGGCGCGCGGTTTCCGCATTCTGTTTCGTTGTTGCGCGCGTTTTTGTTTCTCCGGGCACCGGTGCCCTTTGCGGCCTATCTCGGCTTATAATATAGCCGAGATAGATCGAGATAAACCGTCAGAATGTCACGCAATCGAAAGTACGTCTTTCTCTCGTTAGAAAGATTAGTCTCGCAGGAAAGTACGGTTCGTTTATCTAATCGGAGCGGCGATCGCATCGTTTTTCCTCGACCCATCGCGATCGCTCGCGACGGCGGTTTATCAGCCGCGAGTCTCTTAATAAACGTCCGATCGGCGATCGGTAATTGTGCCAGAACCGGGCTAATCACTATTGATACGCCGAAGGATGAATTATTTATTACTTTCGCGAGGCGCGCGCAATTATGCGGATGAAATTACGCGAACGCTTTTCATTTATTTGCGATTATAATGACCCAAGGAATGGCAGACTATTCCTTTATGGCTCGCGATCAAAGCACGGCCGAACGGCTGAGTGCACGGCTGGTTCGGTGGCTGTGAAATGAGAGGTGTTCCGGGTGATAGTTTTTGGGAGAAGTGTGCTTTTAATGGTTTCAGATATGCCTCGGAATATCTGATATAAAAATTGTTTAGGGACAGAGAGATAAAATTTATAATAGTAGATAAATTTATAGAATTTTTGTAAATTTTACTTTGCCATACAGTAAAGACGAATCGTGTCTGGTTTGAACAAAATTATTGTAACTTCTAAGCATTTGTCCTATTTGGTATAGTAAATTGTTATACATCATCGAATACATTCGAATAATTTCAGTAAATTGAAATTATTCGAAATTCGTTTGAAAGAAGATAATTATTATTAATTTTAATTATTATAATTATTTCTAACTTTTTGTTTGCAAAATTTAGTTTACACCTTTTTTATTTCTAACTATTGCAAAAATTTAATATTTTACTATATCTTTGTTTGCCTTTCTTTCAAATCAAATACATTCGAATTTTCCCTCGAAACAGTAAAATCCCTGATAAGATAACTTTTCCAACACTCGACTGCTCACGTATTTCCGGACGTAGTAATTTATCAGTTTCGTTTTTATTCCACCAAACGCCTCGCAATGAACATTCGATAATCGGTTATCTTAACGGTTTCACTGTAACTTTCTTTTTAAGGAAATCGTTTTTCTCTCTCAAGATCATTTTTCATTCAGATACAAAATTAATAATCTCAGCTCAATTGTTATTTCCCAATTAACGATTATTGTTAATTAAAAAAAGAGTCGTTCGAAAATTACAGTAATTCTTTTTACCCATTGTTTCTAGCGCCGATAATGACACAAATCAGCGCGACTGTTGGTTTTTGTTATTGAATATTATTCGGCGCTCCATTCTCTCGCTGCCGACACATTTTCTCCTGCGCGACGACAAAAGCGCGGAAACGCGAGCAACGTTCATCAAAGCATGCCACATCCTCTTATTCATACGCACATACTCATTTTCACGGCCGTAATTAGATCCCAATGTGTTTACCTGCAAAGTGGAATTCATGTTTCATGCGTTTAAGGGCACTCGCGGCATCCTACGTGCATTTAATATACACGCCGTTTTGAGATCACGCGTTTTCTACGTAGATTACAGCTGCGCGAATCACTCATAATATTTCGCTCGGGAATTAATTAATTAATTAGCTGGCGATAAGCGAGCAGCTCGTGCGAATGTTTTTCATCCATGTTCAATGAAGTGCGGATTGGCATTGAAAAAATCTGATTGAAGCAAATTAAATATATTTGTTCCTCATCAAGATTATCGAAGTTTTTTGGTTCCTTCTTTTTTCAATATTTTTAAAAATTGTACGAGAAAATATACTAAAGTACTGAAGCAAACAGTTTAATTTATTAAAATTTTAAAAAGTTTTCTTACACTCAAGTTTTAGACTTGTAAGTAGAAGTGAAACGTCAAAGTAAAAAGTTTCATTGAAAGTGAACTTTTTAATTTTTCACGTCATTTTCTAAATAGTTTGACGTAACTCTAAATTCAAATACTGAGTGTAAAGAAATTGCACATTTATCGTTTTAAGCAGAACATTCGTTAATGCGTTGAAACGTGAACTTCACGATTCAAATTCTATGCCATTAAAAAATTATCCCATCATCCATCCGAACGTGCTGAAATGCCCCAGATCGTGTCGCGATATAATTTCGCGTCATTGGCGGCGCACAAAGTTGTCCGCAGCTCGCACTGTGATTACACGCATTCGGCACTTTTAGATATTAAACTCATCAACAATAAAATTGCCGGTTAATCGCAGGGTGTAGCAATAATTGTGTTTTGCAACTTCCGTTCATGTCTGCGGGTATGTCCGGTTTGCAACATAAAACACTTTCGAGCGCAGTGCCATGGAAACGGTCTGAAAAAAGGAAGAAAGAAAAATTAGCCGATTCGCAAGCGTGGGTTATGTCACCCGTTTACGACTCTGATTTGCGTTATCGTCGGCGTTAAAACACTCGGCAGCCGTTTTCCGGTGCGAAAAATTTCGAAGCACGCGTTACCGTTGCATATGATAAAACGATTAAAATGCACATTTTTTGAGTGTTGTTTTTTTCGCGACTTAAATGTAGACTAATTAACAGATACATATGCGATAATTAAATTGGTGCGTGATTTGAATAATCCGCGACGGTTTAGTCGTTGCGTAGTTGGCATCGGAATTCGAAATTCGGTTTTAATTAATCGCGACAGGTTTATTCGTTTATGCATTGGAAGACGTTGAATATTTGCGAATACTCCCTTAGTAATTGAAAACTAGCGCTGTTATATTTATTTTTCGCGCAAATGTTTGCTTTAATAATATTGCGAAATAAATGCTGTAATGACACTTTTAATTATAATTCAATTGCAAAAGTTTAGTTTAGTCAGTATTAGTTATCTCTTGCCTAATCTAACGAAATATATACGATAGTTTTATTAAATTTCAAAGCTTAAGGTAGTTGTATTTATTTTTAATTTGATAAGGTTAGCTTTGTGCTCATACAAATTAATTTACCCTCATACAAATTAATAAGACATACATTGTGCATAAATGAATTGCGTAATCGGTGTTTGCATAACAATTGCTTATTAATTATCTGTCTCAAAACTGTTGACCTGAAAAACAAATAATAATCAACAAGCACGTGAATAATTATTATATACCAACAAGCCATAATTAACTTATTTCCATCTTAATGAACGGTAATTTAATACTTAAGTCTCCAAATAACAGTAAGAAACACCGAGCAACCTCTGACCAAGAACAAAATTAAAATTATCAATATATACAGCTATTAAGCTTCAAATCCTAATTAAACGTACCAACCAAAAAGTAGATCTCAATACATTAATAATCTTCATTTTTAGCAATCCCTACATTTCTTCAGACTCATTAATTTGAATTTACTAAGACCAGTACTACTTTATTTCTCTCAACTAATCGGGATTTCTCTTTTAAACAACTGAATACTCGAACAAACCCGATTCAGACAAACTCCCACCTTTCATTACTTTTCTTCCTCATAAACCCCAGTGCTCCTTTACAACCAAAGATACCAAATAATAATCAACCTCCCCTCAATAATCTGCAGCTTTCCTCTCGCAGCTCACGGCCTTTCAATTACGTCGCGCAACTCGCAATTCCAGAATCTTTCAATAAAACGTCCTCAGCACGATTGTTCAGCCGCAAAATTGAAACGCCCTCCGCTGATTAACCGCGCATCAGACGCCCGGTCTCCACAATTAAACGTCACAATGCGGACGCGCCTTTTTTTCGCCGACTGCCCAACGAAATAATTGCCAACTTTTTTTCGCGAATCGTCCCGCGATCCGATTATTACCAAACGCTCAAAAGATTTTTAATTGGATCAAATGAAATATTCAGTTGGCATCGTACTGATTAAAATGTTTGCAATTATTCAAAATGCATTATTATTATTATTATTATTATTATTATTTTATTATTAATATTATTATTATTAATATCATTATTATGCAAATTTATTGTTTCCTGAGGTAGAAAATGAGTAACATCAACAATTCAAAAAAAGATTAAATAATATTTGCTAAAGGTTACAAGATAAGCATTTTTTTACTGAAACCATTATCAAAATTACACTATTGGGTGCAAAACTCTGACGACAGATTTTACTAAATTAAAAAATTTGAGCCAATAAGAAATTTATCAGAAAATTTTTTTCTGATAAGTTTATAAAAAAAACTTTTTCATCCGAATTTTTCGGAATTGCACTGCATCCCCGACGCGATTCGCGATTTCTAATGCCTCACTTTTGCGGCGCCGCGATTTCGTATTCATGAAACGCGCGGAACGCGTAAAAGGGGAACGGCGCGCGGCCACTTTGACGCGACAAGGACCTCAATCACCGTCGGCCGAAAGGTGGGCGACGCGCGTGGGCCGGCCGCGCGAAGAGTCTTTCGGAAGACGCGCGCAACGGCGTAGGAAACGCCGTTCCCATAGGCCTTTCTTCGCCATTTTTCGCCGCCGCGGCGCGGGCAATTAAAAGCCGAGTGAATCACTCCTTAATCACGCGCGCCTTTGTGCCCCGGCTCTTGTGACACGCGGCTTTATTTATTCATCCGGCGGAATCGAAAATCGCCGCGCAAACGCTTTTCCAGGCTGCGTTCGAGGGAAGAGGAAAAATGTGATGCTTTTCGAGTTTGTAAAAAAATATTATAACAATTTTTAACTAAAACATTTTAAAAAAATTTTTTAACTAAAAAATGTTAAAAAAAATTTTAACTAAAAAATGTTAAAAAAATGTTTTAACTAAAAAATGTTAAAAACAATTTTTTAACTTAAAAAAATTTTTTAAGATGCAACAAATTCTTAAACATGCAAATGGCTTTGAAAGCAAAATAAATTTGTTCACTTTCAAAATGTTTAACAAGATGCTCTGACATCGTTTAGCGTTGTTTAAATCCGCAGCTCAAATTTGCATAACTAAAACATTTCAAGTCAGTCTTGAATACATGTATTAACCCAGAAGAATACCAAATGACACTACAACTTTCTTCTGGTAAACCTTACCATCTTAAAGCAACCTTCTTTTCACGACTCTGACTGACAGTCACACTCCCAGTTTCTTTATTCTAAAGCCCGCAATTAAAGATGTCTTACAACTTGACAATAGCCACATTATTTTAATAACTCGCAACGATTTCCCTTTAAATCCAATTTTCAAATTAATAATTACTGGAGTATTCATGCAAGAGCCATTGCGGAAAAGCGCGTTTATCACGCGAGTTACCCGCATATAATTAACCAAAACGCAGGCGACCTGTTAATGGCTCGTACAATGACACAATCGTAATTGATTGTATTAATAACACGCCAACCAGCGCGGAAATTGTTTTCAATAAAACATTCCGCGAAAGGTGCATCGAATTACTCCTAATTCAGCTGTCCATTCGTGGGACTTGACTCCTCCAACTGTGTTATTACCCCAATCGTTTTGTCGTGCAAACACGTAATTTTATCCCTCGAACCTTTCTGCCTCGCTAGCACCATTCCGTAATTTTAGATGAAATGCTATGACAGGAAACGAATAATAACACACTATAAGTCCTTCTAATAAACGTATCACCACGGTATTCATACCCAAACGCAAACAAAGTTTCGTCAGACATTTACCCTCAATTCACCATCATTTTCAGTCGAAGACATGGTTATTGACATTTGCAGTTTCGTAAATGCTTCAGAAAAAATTAACTTCCGTAACTCAATCCTTAAATTTTCTCCCTTTCAGAATCTTTTAAACATTTAATCTCCAACATTTATAACTGTCTTTGTAGAAATAAAATCTCGGAATATCTCTGAAAAATGCTCTGAAAACATCTGAAAATCTCGGAGTACCTCTGAATTCTCTGGAAATCTCTGAAAATCTCTTAAAACTTCTGAAAATAGGAACTGTCAAAAATTTTCAGACACTTTCAGAGATTTTCAGATGTTTTCAGAGCATATTCAATAGTTTTTCAGAGATATTCAGAGATTTTATTTCTACAAGGATATTGTTGTAGGGAACGCGATTGTAAGATGAAAAAGAAAACACTTTCCCTGACTACCTTCACAATTGTTTATAACAAATACGTTCACTTTTGTATTATATTCTCCCATAACCGAAGAATTCAATGAATCAATGAATTTGGGAAGATAATTTATCATTATGGTAATAATATCGAGGCAAAAATGAAAATATTTGGCGCATGTATGGCAGACATATATGTTCGTATGTCGCATAAATGCTACATATTTGTGCATATGTGTTGCATATAAGCTGCTCACATAGTATTTTCAACTTACATTCTACATATATGAAACATATGGTGTTTTCAACTTATAGGCAAACATTTATGCAACATATATGACATATATGTGAACATATATGTTGTACATAACGACTACATATACGTTTATATATGCGACACATATGCGACTTATATGCGCCACATATAGTCATTTTTACTTGGATAATTAAAATCACCCTAACTCAGTGGTACCAGAACTTGAACATCGCCTTAACTTAAACTCTCTTTGTCAAGGTGAATTGTTTGCCTTCGCAAACAAATGGTCCGATCGATACTCGACTGCATTTCTAACTTCACTTGTGATTACACGAGCCTCGACTTCCCACTCGAAAATCGGAAAAAGTGGCACGTGATTTCCTCCCCGACTTCGCGATCCCGAATTATCGACCAAACTTTCTTACGTCGTATCGGCGATGATTCCGCGTAAATGCGCTCGCAACTTTATCGAACGAGTTTTCGTGTCAGGAGGTAAGTTGGCATCAGATCGGTGACTTACTTTTGGGGTAAGGTCGCGTGGGAAACGATCAAGATCGGGCGGCTAGGTCGACGAACGAGGGCGAGGCAGAGTTCGTGTGAAATCGCGAGAAAACGCCGCTACCGGCGGTAACGAGCTGCGCCAAGCAGTATTTCACTGCTTTGCATTTCCCCTTTTCCCCTTTTAAGCGTAACGCACCGACAAATCTGCGCCCAAACACGCTCGCTCGCGAAACACGTTTCGCCGCGTTTTTGCCGACAACTTCGACAATTGCTCACCGATCGGCAATTCGCGAATTCGCGACCGATCGTTTCACACGTTCCACTTTTTAATGAGCGCGATCGAGTCTAATTAAATGCGTGCGCGTGAGTCAGCGCGAATTTTAGAATGGCGGTACATTAGAAATGAATTTTCATCGAAGCAGGACCCTTTTAAATGAATGTGAACATTGTTTAAAAGTATTTTGCAAAAAGATATTGCTCCGATGGAAAGTAACTTTCAAATGCATCTTTTCGAAAAAATTAAATGATTTTTTAGTGGAAAGAAATGTAATTTGAAATTGTTCTTGTTCAGCCAAAATGAGCAACCTTTTCCATGGAAAAAGAATTGAAGTGGTTACGTTTAAGGAAAAGGTTAATAGAAGTAGATAATGAGTCGTTTCATTTAGTTTAATATTTTATGACATTATATAATGTAAATAAGTAAATATTATTAACAAGAAATATAAAACTATGTGAAGTTACCAATTAAATGAAATTCAATGAAATCTGCAATGACTAATTAAATAAATTTTATGCAATATTCATTACTTTTATAATTTAAACTTAAATAATTAGCTTCCTGTATTCTTAAATAAAAAAAAGAAATTCTTATTTATTATAAAAAAAACATTCTTTTAATGTGTTTTTCGTTGAAACATACATATTTTAAAATAAAATTTTTTTTTGTAAAAATATATGCTTTGAAAAAAGTTCTTACTAAACAAGACTTTCAATCAAATCGAATATGTGAGAATGTAGAAACCGGCGTCGGTTTATTCCTGAGGCAGGTTTTTGAGCGTGAGTTTCGGGTGGCGAAACTCGTGAATTCGTTTGCGCCGGATTATAGAGCGGTTTCTGCTGGAAAGTGAGTTGCGCTATTCCACCGTTTTTCCGGATGCAAAGTTGCATTGTGGGATCGAAGGCGTGCCTCTTTCGCGGCAGACCAAATGATGCTTTGGCGCGTCACGTTTCCATTTTTGCCGCGCATTTTTTCCCGCCATTAATGTGATTTATGCAAATCAGCGGCAGCGCACATTTCATTCGAAAGCGATCGTCAATGGGCGCGCTGCACGGTTCGATGCGTGACATTGCAAATGTGAAATGTTTATTGCTCGATGGTGAATACAATGTTGATATAGGTTGATGAATATTTGATGAGACCAGAGGAGGACGATTACCGACCATTCTCTTTCCGAAAAATGTTTAATCGACGCTTAATGACGTCCCATTTCTCGACGAGAAGGTTCTTTGCGAGACTCTGACATTTCTGGCCAATCGTCCGACGGAGTTTTTGAAACAATTTTAAACGGTGGAATGAAACATTTATGACTTATTATCCGTTCAATAATAACAAGACAGAGCCCGAGTTCGAGTCGTGACTGAAAGTTTCTGAATTTGAACGTCGATTATTTTTACACGTTCTTGCGCAACTCTGAAAACGTTATTGTGCAAAGAACCTGACCTTTGGATCTTCCATATTCCATATCGAAATGTTAAAAAATTCATCTTAACAAATTGTCAGATTTGTGAACTGAAAAATCGATTTGCTCTAAAACTCTAATTCGGGCTCCCTGCAGCACCGAAAAAGTCCTGTTTTCATGTTGGTAATTCTGGAACCAAACTTTTCGTATTTTTTCGCGTTATTTTTACGCGAAAAATATGTTGTTTGACAATTTTCCTGTAAATACAACATAAAAAAATAGTTACATAAATTTCATACTGTAAAGAAAGGAATTCATGTTAATTTAGCAATTTATGTTTTTTCGGTAAACTTTCAATTGTTTTTCGCCAACCTCCAAAATTTCAAACACTTCTCTACCGCAAATTCCCTCCAATATGGAAAACCCACTTCGTAACCCAGGATGAATTAAACAGTTTACAGCCAGTGAGTGACAATCGGCAAAAAATGACAAAACGGGTGTGACATTACCGGTTAATAGTTGTCGAATGAGCGCTGTAAAGATGGTCATGTCTCACCAAGAGACCGGCTCGATATCGTCCAACATTCGGGCGATAATCGAGCAGCTGAATCTGGACGCGGTGGAGAACAATCGGCGAAAGAAATTGCGCGCGAGCAAAGAGGCCGTGGTGCCGGCGCCGGCGAAACAGTCCCCGCTGAGCCCGAAAGTCAGCATCGGCGTGTACGGATGCAAACACTCGGACTATCAATTTTGCAGCGAGGTCGTGCGCAAAAATCGGATCGCCAGTCCGGTCCGCAGGAGAGAAGAGATTCGGCAGAGAACGCCGCCAGTCGCGCGGAAAAAAGTCGAAGTGATGAAGGTAAATAATTTGGGAAACGGAAGAAGTTCGTTTCGGATGGGTGGAGAGAAGCGATAGAGATTGGTGGAGGAAGAGGTTTTTTTTATCGCTGGTAAGAGCGGTGAGATTTGGTGGCTTTTTTGGACCTAACGGTTTTTAATGTCTTTTAAAAACCATTGGGTTCAAATAACTACAAAAATACTATAAGTAGGCTATTTGTTATAAAGATAAATAGAGATATACAGTTATGAAATAATTGCAAAAATGTATCAAAATAAATATTACTATTAATTTACTAAATTACCCAAAAATGGCCTACTTAAAAATTACGTCCAATATATTTTACCATTAATCAAATTGCTAATAACGAAAAGTAATATTAATGTCCATAAAATGTCTCAATTATTATACTGACAAATTCTGAGCCCTTTTCATGTCTAATCACCAAGCTTACGCGATACACTTGTTGCGATACACCATTATCCGACAAATGAAGGAAATGTTTCACTTTGCAACAAGGTGAATGTCCCACGACTCGGTAAAAGTAGACTACTTCGTAGACTCCAATTTTTAATCACAGCTATCAGTGGCACTCTTAAATAATACTTGCAACAACTCAGACCCGCATTTAATAATAACATCTATATACATAGCCACTCCTAATTACCCCGCTTCTATATTTACCGGCCCTCATCATCATAAATTATTCCAGTCCGCATAAAACCGATATTCAATGACACAAATCAATCTCATCAAATTCATTTTTCGTCCCGCTTCCCTAAAAAAAACCTTTTCCGCCTCCTCCCACACATTTTCCGCCGGAGTTTCGCAAAGGGCTTCGGAAAACGCGGAATTTGAAAATCGCCGTAAACATCGGTGTTAGTTAAAACCTTTTGACCTTTGCTCGGCTCAAATTTACGCGACGACTCGCGCGGCCATAACATTCGGACAAACTTATTTGAATACGCACGAGTTACGAGTGAGTGCGTGCGTGCGACTATGTACGAATAGCGTTACAGTATTGGCACTCACAACCGGTTTTTGCCGATCGCGGTTAAGTGGGCAACTGCGACGTGCCGCGTCCCGTTATTGCTCGCGCACACACCGGCGTATGCGCGCAACAACGGAATTATACGCTTCATTGCAGAGGAAGAAAGGAATAACAATAAATGATTCGAGCGGCTGCTTTGCGGAATCGGCGTAGCCGAGAGTCGAGCAATCAAATGGGAAAGCTAACGTTTTTATTGGCGAAATTGTTCCGACGCCGAAATGACAAACTTCAGGTACGACGCACTAAAGGTGGCGTTTGTCGAACAAAGTGATTCTTAAATGAAACGACAGGTTGGAAGTGGATGGGCATTTTTGGGGGGAAAAAATATTTTAGTTGGGTAAGAAATGTGGTTGAAATAAGTTCAGTGGAATTGACATTCTAAGGACACTCTTAAAAATGTATTTATAATGGGAATAGGGACCTTTTAAATGAAAGCAAAATTCCTCTTAGCTATTATATTTCTTTAGAAAAGGAATATAATGTCAAGTTTTTTGATTTTTTAAGTAAAAATGAGTCATCTTTTTCACGGAAAAGGAATGATTATAATGCAACAAATTTGTATTGAGATATATTTATTGTATATTAATAAATGCTAAATATATATTTTTATTATTCAAAATATGTCTTAACCTAAAAATGTGTGACGTATCCTGGCAAACGAAATGAACTGAAATTAGCAATGTATATTTAAAGCATTATTATACAATATAAATATTTTTATAATGTAAACAGAAATAATGAGCTTCTCGTACATTCGAAGTTAGATAAAAATATATTCTTTTTCGGTGAAAGACAATCTTTTTTGTAAAAAAAAGACGTTTTTTTTATTGTGCAGGAAAATGGCTTTCTTAAAAAATTTGTTTTTTCATTGAAACATACTGTTGATTAGAAATAAAATGGATAATTTTGTACAAAATAATATATGCTTTTTGAAACAAAAAGTTCTTGTTCAAAAAGGCAATCTTTTTCAGTCAAATCGAATATTTCTAAGAGTGGAGGAACTTAATTTTTAATTTAAGTTGAATTTGAGTTTTATTTATGAATTTTGGTGATTAAAATTTAATCATGCAGTTTTTTTTACTTTAAATTGAAGTTGGTTTTTACTGTTTGAGTATGTTTACACTATTGTTTCAACAATTTCCTACCAGTCCAATAAAAATATAGAATCAATGACATGGAATAAAAGATATAAAATCAAAATGAATTGATTAAAAAATTTTCCATACAAAGATCGAAACAAAACACAGAGTTATGAATGTTTCATTTACATTCGAAATTCATATCATACCATTCAAAAAACCAATGAATATACTGTTTTTATTGCAGGAGTAAATTCAAAGTACTTTAACATTGTAATGTCTAATTTTCCACGTGATAACTTCTTTGAAGTAACTGAAATAAAGTTTGTTCGGAGAAAGCAAGAGCCTTGTGAAAATGTTTCTCTGAAAAACGTCTAAAGTGTTCCAATTCTTTCTTCTGAATTTTCGCGAAAAATGTAACTTACAGTTTTTCTTATGTTTGTAATTATTCTAATTGAAAGAAGGCTGTTACTCGTATTCTCGTTAGAGAAGTTACGTCTTTGCATCTTCTACATTTTTAGACATTTGAGGACGTTTTCAGTTTGATGTTTTCACATTTGCAAAACATATCTCACACTCCTGTAATTAATATTGATGTTGTAAATTAGAAAGTACAATTTATACGATGAAATTCGAAAGAGTATTTCCGTTTTTTGTACACCCTATGAATTTCACCTAAATAGCTCAATGAAATGGCTGAAAAAAATAAGGTTCAATTGGTTAATAACAATCAAACTTAGGTCTTAAAATTTGAAATATCTCTACTTGAATTAAAATCTATTTAATTAAAAAATGTATGTATATACTACTCTACCACTTAAATAAGTATATCTTTTTTATTTTTTTAACTCTCAATTTTATCTATCAATTTTATCTCCTTTTTATTCAGCGTTAATTCTTGAAAAAAAGGAAAGATAAATCTAAGTCAAAACCGTAGCCTTTTTGTTCACACGCACGTAATCCACAAGACGATACATTCCAGCGTCAGATTTCCATAAAATGCTGACCACTGTGTATCTCAAATGACACGTTGGTTTCGAAATTGCAAACCACGAAACGGCATTTTTTGCCAAAGAATGTTACGCCGTTTGGGACATTGCGAGGCAATTGCTACGTCTCATAACACAGACGTTTCAAGTTTAAACGAGGCAGAACTTTTCTCAGTCTATTTCCCGCGGACAGTGGATTTTTTGACGAAGTCGGCGCACAAGTCGCGAAAACAAGTTGTTTTATTAATTGTTTTGTTTAATTCCAGGTGACAAGGCCAGTTAGAGAAACGCTAGAGCGTGTCGATGCTACGGCGAAAGAAGATTTGCGTAAGTGTTACATTATTTTCATAATAGTAATCGTCACGCCAGGATTTTGTAAGAACCTAGATTTCCATCGGTCCGCGTTTCTTTTAAGATTGCGGAGAACGTTCGAATTGTACAATGTTGCTGTTTAAATGCTTGCAAAATGGATTTCCCTGAAAATAAATTAGCGTTTTGAAAATAATTTAAATTAATGAAATTAAATTAATAAAAAATAAATTGAATTTGTAACGAAACATTTGATTAAATAAGTCGAAATGTTGCAAACAATGACTGAATTTTATAAAACGATTTCGTAATATTTTTTAGATTGTTTTTTTTTAAGAAAAAATGTTAAGATAATATTACTCAAATTAAATTGGTGAAAAGTTACTTTTCATTTAACTTAAGTCAGTATGGATATTTATTATTTTTCAGTAAAGTGGAGATGCAAATGAAAAATAGAACATGTGTCTTGATGTGTAACTATCTTGTATACGTGTAATTACGATACTACTATCTAATACTGTAATTTAGTTGTTCATTGCCATTTGAATCTATGCGTAATTCAAGGTAATTAATAACACTCTCCGTATGTTATATTTAATGTGCAGTGACATTTAACAATGAAAATTCAAATTATAGTTTAAATGGAATTATTGTGCTGATATTGTAGCTCTTCCTCTCTTAACATGATTCTACGTTATGTATCATTTCATTATAAATTACCGTTATTAACAAAACGTAATCAATTTTGGAGAACTAAGTCACGTTGTGCATTATTATCGTAGCATATTATTTTACCTTTCACTAAGTAATAATTTCCGAATACAAAAAGTAAAACAGTTGGTCGATAAACGACACAGTTTATTATCAAACTTTGGCATATTTATCTGTGTTCAATTCGAATTCAATAAGAAAAGCAAAAAAGTAGACATACATTTATATTGTTGTATATTATATTTCTTAATTAATACAAATTAAAGGTTTTCAATAAAACTGTAAAAATAAAAGCATTTCCAAGTATGTAAGAAAAATCATATCATAGTTTTAAGTGAAAAATTATCAGAGTAATTTTAATTTCAAATATTATACGATTTATATGCAATTTTGTCAAAAAGCATTACAGATAGACTATAATAACTCTGGTAAGAAAGTTTAGGTTAGAAGAATGTTTTTTCGTCTTGGCGTTTTTAACAATGATAATATAAACTAAAAAATTTGCTTTTTTTATTATTATATTTTTTCAAACTTGCATTATCAGTCATACCTCCCTTTCTATAAATGCAAAGTCTGAAAATATCGTTTAAAAACTCTCAAACTTCACACGAAAGTCCACAGTCAAATTTTCAAGTTACCCAGCAAAAAATTTGGAATAGAAATGAATAGAAAAGAATTGGATTTGTAGCCAAATTCGGCATTCATTAGAATTA
>JABFPB010003802.1:0-16232 GCA_022817645.1 Ceratoteleas bidentatus | reverse complement strand
ATTTGAGTTTGCACTATGCACTCTATATCTTTTTTACAGCGTGTGTTTCTGTAGACAGTCTCTTTGTGGCACTCGGGTTTAGTATATGTAAAAAGTACTGTACAATTTAAAAATATACATTTGAGACCATTTTCAAGTGCGCTAACGGAACGCAAACCTTAAAACGTTTGAGAAACGTTTATTAAACGTTGAATACTCAATAAGCGATACATGAACATTTAAAACGCGAATAGAACATTTCGTAGGAAAAATTGTTGTGAGTTTCTGATCATGCGATGTGGCAGCCTTGTCAGGATGCCACATCACATGAACAGAAACTCATCAGGTATACACATCTGGCCCTCTTCACTGATGTAACGGTAGAAATCGATGTGGATATGATCAAGAAACCTGATCAGGCTTCCAATGAGCCGAAAAAAATACAATGACTGAGACGAGAATTGAACCCTCGATGTTCAGTTCGCAATTTGCTGACTTGTCCCTCAGATGTTGAAACATTTTGTACATGAATTATCGCGTAGTTCTTTATAGTGTTCATTAACATCTACAATTTTTGTACTTGGCCAGAAACACTACCGTATCTCGTCACAATTATCGGGCTAAGAAAATAAAAGGAAGAGGATGCTTATGAATCGTTATGTTAATTATCTCACATGCTACTTATAAATTTGGACTTATTGTGCTTAGAGTTGATCTTAGTGGCGTAAATGAATAATCTAATTTGAGAAGATTGCATTTTTGTATTAAAAAAAATGTGTACTTGGCGGATTGAATCGATCGCCTTTTTCTTTTTTTCACAGACGGATATACCGTGACCAAAAAAATCCACCTGTGACAACCTGATACCGAATGTAACAATACGTTATTTGTAAGAGCGTGGAGAGGGAAGGAGGCGGCAGAAAGAGGAAGTGAATTAAGGATTGTTTATTTAGGTTAAATGGAGGGAAAGACATTTATGGCTGTTTATATCATGAAATGATTAGAAAGATTTAGTATATGTGTTTATCACTTGTGATGTGAAGATTGAGAGTAAACCGTTAAAAATGAATAATTTATGAGCAAAATTTAGATCACAAATAAATACGAAGGAAACTGCAGATGCGTTGAATAGTACTTTTTATCGTAAATTGATAATTTTCCGTGTCTAACAAAATTATGATCTAATATTTGAGAAAACCTAGTGGTATAAAAGAGATCCATCAGATTGTATCCATCAGATCTTTTTTCAATGATGATTAATCTGAAATTTTTTCTATCGGTTTCATTTCGAGATTGAAGACAAAAAGAGTATTAATGGAGAAAGAAATCGTTATGATGTTTAGTGAAAACGAGTAAAATCATTGGTAACGCTACCAGGGGGATTGGCTAACTGAAGTGTCATTTATCTTCGTTGCCTCAATTTACAAGTAAGTAAACTTAAATTGAGATGTCTATCGTTGAAAATCTTAACTGTAAAAAGGTATCATGGCTTTTTTAATCTATAATTCCTACATAAAAAATATGTCAATACAACCATTTTGGAATTATATAAGAACAAAAAACAGATCAAATTCAGTGATATTAAAGTGTTGTTTCCTGTTTTTTAGAAGGATAACACTCATAAAATGGTTTTTTGTTTAATTCAATAAAATGATTTTATTAACACAGCATACAGTATTTAGACTAACTACTTAAAATCCGGCAAATAATATTGTGGACTTTTTATTTGGATCGTCGGATTGTCAGTAACGGTTACTACATATTTTTACGTTACCTAAAGAAGTAGAAACCTGAATCTCCTTGACTTAATTAGAAGTTTAAACCGTTTGCTTCTATCGAGTAGCTAAAACATACCCACACATGTTGCAAGATATTTATCATGAATGAAAATCACCTTCATTACCCGATGACCCATTAAATGTTGTTGTCGCTACAACTTAATCAATAAAAATAATCCGCAAATACAATGTCGTCATGACAGGAAAGAGATTCCAGTTGTCACATACCATTAGTCAAGACATATTAAACTTGAGAAACTACCTCATCATTTGACAAATTCATACAGAGATAAAAAATGACTGGCGATGCAAACGAATTTCAGTTTAATAATTTTTGCGATATCGTCGCTATTTGTGCCACGCATCCGGGCAATGAGTTTTCTTAATGTTAATGAAAATTGCAATTAACGTAAATGCACATTGAAATGTTTTTATTTCATCAGCACAATTATTGAAACCGTCATATTTGAGTGGAAATGAATATAACATTCGCAATGCAGATAGAAGCAAGAGGCGAATTCTTATTAAAACCTCACTTTTCCATTTTTATCGGATAGCTTCTTGAACAATTTTTCGCAGCAATGCTATTAATTTTGCAAAATCCGCCATAACTAATGCTTTATTAACGACACGAAGATTACAGCTTAATTACAACAGGCGAAATGTCATCGTCTTTAATTGCTAATTTATTGAAATTCGCCGCTGCCATTTAGAGAATAATCGTTAAGGTTATCTATCGCGAGTTTACGTAACACATTAAAATCATTCTTTTCCATTTGAATCACCTATACAAAACTCAATAAATCTTCACACGACCGAATCGTTTTTCGAAAGCAACCCGAAAAGCCGTTTTTAGTGACTATATAATCTGAAACCCATTTCCTCGTAACCAATCCAATCTATAATGAAAAGAAAGTTAATTAAAATGCCGATAAAAGCGTATAATAAAGATAGCCGGTTTGACGCAAAAAGCGACTGAACAAACGACAATGAAGCTCCATTCAGACGCAACAAAAGTGACCCAAGTGATACAAAATTAATTACCCGGCGATTACACCAAGACTCGAGTTCCCTTCGTTCGTTCAGCAATTGATAATGAAATAACGCAGCCGATCGAAGCCAATTTTCTTCTCTCGATTTTGAAAGTTCAGCCGTCGAATTCAAATATAAATATTGCCGAAACAATGCTTCATCCCGTGGTTGCTTACGACACCACAATGGACACCGTAATAGCTGGCTAAATAGAAATGCCTCGCATTAAAGTCGAATTAAAGCGTCGCATTTATATCAATCACCATAAACAATCCGATCGAGAGACACGATCTCGCGCCAGGTACAATAAATATCGTGCCGCGAATGAAGTTATCAAGTCGTGTGCGAAATGCGGGATCTTTGAACCCGGATCGATAAATCACTTTCCCCACAAAAGACAATGCTCGCAAAAAGCGAAAACAGCCTTGGACCTTATCGTATTTAATTCACTCGTGTCGTCGGATTTATCTGCTCGTGATTGTCTGTCAGACTTGACGTCTTTTTTGTCTTAGCCGAAGAATGGAGCGTCAGCTCTTGCGAAAAACATCGCAGATTAAGCTTTTAGGCGACAGAAGCGGAGTTCGAATTGCGCCTTAGGTGCAATCTGAGAGACCACAAATGACAGGCTTTCCCGTCCACCAATATTTCATTGGTCGCCACTCTCTAACGAATTCGAACTCCTTTTTTGCGTAACGGATTTAGCCTCTAGAATTGCAACTAGGATTTGGCTTCCGTTGTCAGCATATTATTTTGGCGAACATTTTTATACAGCGTAATCGAACATTTCTTAGAGCATTAATTTCCTGGAAGATTTCGTAGTGTCGAAGAAAAGGACGAAAGGAACGAAGAGTCCCGATAACTGTTCGCCGATTGAGCCATAGCCTGCTGAGCGGACGTTATTTTCAATCGTCTTTATAAATAGACGCGAACGGAGACGCGATTTCCTCGCTCGCACCATCAGTGCCTGGTAGCTTTTGCTCTTATTGGAAGCGATAGGCGGGATTCAATAGTTATTCATTAAACTTGAATTCAAGCGGGCAGGATGCTGGGGTCAGTTTCACGCTGACCTTGCGGCTACAGTCAAAGGCCTTATCGCCGCGGCAGTCCTTTTCCGTTCCTCTCTGGCTGCCTTCTTTTTATTCCTCTCGTTATTATTCGTCGACCGAGGCTCTCGTTATGCTATTGCCAACGCCGCCGAAGACATTTTCTACGAAGATTTGCGTTGGTCGCGTGTGCTATTTTGCACGTACACATCGAGCGATGATATTGAAGATTTTCACAAAAAAAACGACAGTTCAAAGACGTTTTGCAGAGTTGCAACATGTTCCAAAATCACTTTTTCGCACTCTTAAAAATGGTATGAACGTCCGATTCTCAGAACCGGAATCCGCTTACGTCAGGAGGATCCGTCGGGCCAATCGGAAGATTCCGTCTCTCACGGGAGGATTCCGATTCTGAAAATTGGAATGTTTTAAGAGTAGAAAAAACCCTACATTTTCACATCACCACAAAAAAAAATAAGTGAAAAAGTCATTTTGATTCACTTGAAAATAGAAAAAAGACATTTTCTCGACAAAACAAGGTCTCGACAAAAACAGTTTACTAAATGGTTGTACATTTATGCTGGGTTATGAGGAAGTACAATTTTTATGTATAGAATATTTGCGGATTGCGAATAATCATACAATACCGAAATTGCAGATGTAAAAAAATGATCGCCTCATAAATCAGGAACTAGAAAATATATTGACCCAATAAAAATAACTCGCAGTTCTTCATCAATACACAATCTTAAGAAAATATTCACTGCCTACTTCTGAAACTTTGATTTATACATCGAGACACACAAATTTTCTTGCCCTTAAATTATTCTTATCGTTATTCCTCAGGGGGATGTTCGAACAATACGTTGTATTGAAAAGATTTGCCCCGAAAAGAATAGCGCGGTTTTTCCGTTTTAATAATAAACATGTTTTTTCCGCAGCCACCTACTTTTTTAAATGTATTTAATTTAAATGATAAAGAATGGGAGGGGACGTTATTCTACGTTAAAAGATTTTTTCCTCTGGGGGTGAAGCTCGATAATCTCGGTAAAATGATACCATCTGAATATCCCGAATACGTCTTCTCGTTTGATGCCTTTTTAATAAAAAAACAGTACAGCTCTCGTGATAAATCGTCCTGATAAATAACGGAAATCTA
This sequence comes from Ceratoteleas bidentatus, assembly GCA_022817645.1. Taxonomy (NCBI): domain Eukaryota; kingdom Metazoa; phylum Arthropoda; class Insecta; order Hymenoptera; family Scelionidae; genus Ceratoteleas; species Ceratoteleas bidentatus. The sequence goes on along the minus strand of JABFPB010003802.1, from coordinate 11,241 downwards.
TTATTCCGAGATTGAACAAAAGGAGCGCATATTACCAGCATATGAATGGCATCGATTCCACACAACCGAATAAATCTGTCCGCCTGTATTTCTCTGCTTTTCATAATTAGAATCGCTGCGATGGAAAAACAACGGATCCATCAATCGCGCGCCAATCGAATCTTTTAATGGTACACAAAAGACGACCGCGACCATAAATCACGGCTGCGTTATGATAAAAGGTAAAATCGCGATGATAAAAATTGTTTATCACAACGTCCGATAGACATCACAACTATAAATATCGTCACAGGATTTACACTGGGTTTTGAAATACGAGCAACAAGAAGCCGATAACTGTACAATGTACGACGATAAACGGCGCAGATTAAACGTTGAATTATGAAATTGCCTTGATTATTTCCACAAAGTATAATATAAATTAGGACGCAATCGTTCGGGACACACGACCGCGACGGTCCAAGGGTGTTTAAAGCTGACATCTGGATCGGGGCGAGCAGCCTAATAGTGCGTGGATAATTGCTGGCCGGGCCCCGAGAAACAATTTTCACGGCGATTAGAATTAGACTGACCCGAACGGCGGTGCGGCGACACAAACCTCGGTTCCCATGACGCGGAAACAAGGCGTACGTAATCATATGTGCAGAAGATTCGACTTGGCCGCTCGAAATTGCTAAATGATTTGAGAAACACCCGCCGCGGCAGTTTCTCATGCGCTTTTTTGAATCGCCGCTCAGAGCACCCCGATTCGCCTCGTAATTAAAGGCAAATGATTTACGCGCGATGGAAAATTGGAAATGGAATTCGAAATGGTTCAAGGCCCCCTTAGAATACAGTTTTGAAAATATTCGATTATGAGAATCGGATTGTAACAAGTGGAAATTCTTGTTACTGTTTCCCTAAGAGGATCGGACAATTTTCTAGAAACGAATCCTCTTGTCACAAGATCAGGTTGTCTTGTGACAACTGACAACCTGATCTTGGTGGCAATCTGGTGTGAGGTTCGTCAAAAAACGAAATCGTTTATGCCAACGCATTAATGTGTCCGAGTATAATTGAAAATAGAAAATTAAAAGAGTTATGAATTTCTGATATGTCATAGAAAGTGAGGGTGCTTTGAAAAATGTGTCAAACATAATGTAGAGGCGATAAAAGCTGTCAAAATGAAGGTGTTCGAGTATTCTCTGACAATCTGCGCGCCAGAAACCTATGACCTCAACTTGTTAGAAATAGAAAATCATTTTACTGCGATTCAGTTCAAACCAATCAATCTTTGGCTCAGATACATTTTGTTCTGTGACAGTACGACTGTGCCAAACTGAATACTGAAATACTTTTCAGTATTCAGTTTCATATTCATGTCTCAAAATTATGGTTTTTAAGAGTGTACAATTCCGTTGTTTTTTCTTTCGAGATTGAAAAAGGGGATTTTCAACTAAAATTAGTTGAAAATCATTTAATCTTACTGAATTTCTTGCGGAATTTTCGTTAATACATTTTCTTATTTAACTGAAAATGTAGATGAATCAACCACCATTTTCCTCAGTGTGGCTTTCTTGGGGCATAATATCCTATTTGGCGACAAATACAAGTAAAAGTGATGTTCCGCCTTTACAGTCAAGGAAGAAAGACAAAATATTATGCTAATAATATTTTGCTTCCAAAAATCAAATAAATTCATTTCTTGCTGCACTAATAAAGTTAGGGATTCCGCCTAAAATTAATCAAACTGATTAGAGTTCGATCGGAGTCTGTAGATCATTAGCGCGCCCGTCTTGGAGGTCGGGAACATTTGAATCCGGCGACGTTTGATCTCGCAAAAAGAGCAACAAATCCGATGGCATTATCGCGACACCGTTGCAGTAATCCTATAGGTGCTTAGCGTGAAATCCCATAATCGATAGTTTGCTTAACCCGATGCCACGTGGCGCCACGTGCGGGGTTACTATTAGCACGGAGGGCTAGTTTGCCCAATGCACACCAGCATCAGTAAAGCCCTCTCGAAAGACCGTATCTCTATGTTAATATGGGAATGCAAAGCCACCACAGTTGATGGGGAATTCGACACGCTCGTACATGACGCCTTCGGGCCGGGGGAGAGGTGATGGACCTTCCCCGATTTGTGCCCCACATGCCACCCCGAAAGACAATGTACAAACGATCGAAACGATAACGATTCTATGGGACATATGATATGAAAATCATTACTGCGCGTGTAATGAGACGCAAGCTGAAAGGACTTTTTTAAAGGGCAGAGGAGGCGAGATGTAAGATGAACACTGATGGAATCTTTCCATCTGATAAGTTAACATTGCTTTTGGGTTTGAAAATTGGTTTTCCTTTACAGAACGGTTTTATCGTTTGATCTTATTCAAACAAGTTGATTAATGTCGAAATATTGGTTGTAAGAAATGAAATGGAAACAATTACCAAAAATATCATTAATTAATAATGATGTTTTTAAATCGTAAAATTTCAATTTAACTGGATGTGAAAAAGTTTTCGTTACATCTAATTCGAATACAGTTCTACTAACAGATCGTAATACTATTCAAACAAATCTGATTGCCATCTGAAGTAGGCAAATGTTATGATACTCGTGATATCTATAATATATGACAGTTTCGTGTATCACGTAAAATAATACTCTAACACGCATCTACGATTTCCCATGGCCGTAAAGGTTGTGGGAAAATATTTCGGAATCAGAAACGTAACTAAATCACACACTTTTGAGTATAGGATTTAGTTTAATCCTATAGACTTCACAACATGGGAAAGATGCTCCCGAACATTAATTGTAATCCCAATAAACCCCCGAACAGTTACCTACTTTTGCGTTTCCTTTCTCACAGATGCAACCGCAGTCTGCAGGTCTCATGTTTATTTCGTAAAATACAACTTACGCCAGATTAAGTTAATTACACTTTGTTTCGATTAGGTAGAGGTATGAAGATTTCCTAATTTTCTTCTCTCTATTTATTTATCTGAAAAATCGAAATCATACTTCAAGATTTCCTGGATAAAAAACACTCTGAATGAGATCTTTTATTATCAGATTTTGATGCAGAGATTATCAGAAAATTTAAACCTGATTAAATCAGTTGTAGATCATTTTTAGGGGGGGTTATATAGAAAAAAAAACTAAAATTTCCTTAAATAATTTTGTTAAATTGATCAGAGTGCATTCACGTATAAGAACCCACTCTAAGCAACTAAATTTCGGTTCACTAATTTACCCTCCTCCAATCGAAATTCTCATCCGCATCGCAATTTGTGTGAAACTGTCTTGAATCCTACCATGAATATCATCCCAAATATCATTAGCTGCGGACTGACTAAATTAACATAAAATTTCCCTGATTAATTAACGGAATCGGATGATAAATTACTCGTCGTAACATTAGCATTATAAAGGCGCGCCCCCATTCGGTCTGGCGGCTGAATGACGCGAAATATTAAATTCTATTATGGATTCGCGGCGGGGTTGATAACACTCGCGATGTGACTAATTTTTGTTCTGAATACGCGAAGCTTCGAGGTCGACCTCACTTCCGCCGATAACACTGTCTAGCATGTAATACGCCACCGATAGGTCAGGCACAGCTGCTTTTTGCCACTTCTTGTTCTCGCGCGGTATCTGCCGCCTTCTTTCCCGCTTGTTCTTTGATCATAGGCCGTCGTTGCGTACAAGATATTAATTATTCCGGCGATAATTAATGCATGCGAAACGAGTTCGTTAATTGGTTCGTAGATACACATGCGCCAAGATTACCCGCGCTGCAATTACGAAATTCGCCGCGCGCTGGACCGGAAGTCGGCATTTTATCATCCATTGTGTACAACTAAATCACAGATTTTTTACAATCTCGGGGTAATTTATGATCCATTACGTGAATTAAGTCCAAATATTATCGCACTTGGTTCTTTTGAGAAATGCCGACATAAGTATATTATATTGTTACTCGTTTCGGTAAACAGTATTCGAGTGAGAGATTTAAAGTGAAATGGTAAACAAAATTTAATATTTTAATTAATTTGTGGTGTAATTCTGGGAGAAAGAAAAGAAAAAAGAAAGTTAAAAAATAAAAAAATGGCATTGCAGTAATTTCAGTGAGATATTTTAAAACAAAGAAAAAAATATTTTCATAACGAAACTTTTTTTATTTGAACATCTGGATGAAATTAATTTAATTTAATTTAATTAATTTAAATAAAAAGAGAAACACTTTTAGCTTTATCACATGCTTTAACTAGTAACACTTATTCATTCTATGAAGAAACATGGCATTTTCTTCACGAATATAACATGTACACTAAGAAAACAAATTCGTGAAACGAAAATATTCGTACTTTTTAATGTACATTTTCATAGATACGTCGGAAAAATTATGTTGCACATGTGATGAAGTGTTATGTGATGATCTAAGAGTTAAATTAGTAATATAATATTTCGAATTTGTAGCCATACGTAACATTTCAATAAGAAAGTTAGTGAAAACGAAGAGCTAAGTTCCAAACCGTCTAAGTTCAAAACAATAAACCCGGAGATATTTCTAGAAAATGTTTTACGAGTCATTTCCCAACTTTTAGTTACAAAGCTAATCAGAAAAAAATGTTTATATTAAACATTAATACAAAGTATATGTTACAAAAATTTAATTTTTAAAATAGGCTGAGTCGAATATTTGTGGTCCAAACCTGCTAAATCTAATATTTTATTTTCATACCCGACTAAGTCTAAATTATAGACATCAGAATCAATTTCTATCAGAAATACGCCGGACATAATTTTTTCTAGTTATTTTAATATTTATGCAACTGGACATTTTTGGTAATTTTCTCAAAATTTACAAAAACAGACTAAGCGGTTTTTTCCAATATTCGCATTTTAAATTTCCTTTTCAATCTTATTCGAGTATTTTGTGATTTTCGTTACTTTAGCAAAAAAACTTTTCAACATCATTACGGCTGTTAAATGAATTTCCTAGCCAATTTTGAAACAGTTTGAAACTATTTTTGTAATCGAATCATTATCTTACTGAACAAGTAGGCCCTTAAATGTTATTGAATGAAACTTTGAATTGAAAAATTTAATCGAATTGAACTGAACTCAATTTTTTAATTTCCTTTATTAAACCAGACTTTATCATTCACTGCAAACGGTTTTCCACATTGCCGGCTTATTAAATTAAAACATGTGAACATTGAATTTTCAGAATGGGAAATTTTCCGACATTCATTAATAAAGAGAAATACTCGTTGGCTTTAGGTCAAGTTGCTCGTATTTGCAAACACCATTCCTTGAATTGGAGTATCAAGACTACGATAGACGTGAAGAAAAGAATGAGAACATTATAAAATGATCGTCAATCGGCTAGTGGTCAGGAGACCTCTATCGTTTCTCGGCCCCGGAAATCGCGGCGGGAATAGGTTGAAAGGTCAGGCGATTAGAGTCGCTCGGTAAGATGGGGAGCGGGAAACCCTAATGTGGCGAAAGTCCGAGCTCGACTGGGCGATATTCCAAGAAAAGACCGTACTCGGATCCACCTGCATCTGTTCTAAAAATGGAAACCACTATCCTGAAGAAACAGTTTCCTTATAACAACTTTCTTTTAGCTCCCAACCAAGCATATTTTGATATCACGTCTTACGAAAATAATTAAAGCGTAAAATTCTATTTCTTAATCCGTTTGACAGATAGGGTTCTCGTTTCTCTGAAGCACAGCTTTAAATTTCAAGATAAAGGACGCTTCACATATTTCGCATCTAGATATAAGGATTATACAACAATATATCAAATAAATTATCACTCGTTCGAGATTACGCTGCAATCAGACACAAATTTACAAGCCGAACCCAGCTACCCTAACTCATTTAAAGTTTCGAAATCAGAGATAAGACTGTAAGTTGATTCAATCGTAGATATTTGATGCGGAGATACATATTCAGAAGGGCAGGGACATATCTTCATACGCTTCTACAAAATGGAAAAAAACGTCCAGGAAGACGCTGCACTTGAAAAACAACTAAAAATTATTGTCGCCAGTAATATCTTACATAAACGTGGCCATGACACGTCAACTGACAGATGTCACGACAACCTTTCAATTTATGTCGATTCGAACAGATGTGATGCAAGACCAACATGGATATGTCAACAAGTAAACACGATTTCAATAACCCAAACAATTCCTGATTCAAACTAAACAATCATTTTTACCCATATTTCTATTAAAAATAAAGAATATCTTGAATAAAAATTTTCTACACCTACACATTATTTCTAAAGGATATTCCAAGTCCTAAAATCAAGCAACATCCCACCTGTAATTATAAAAAGATATACTTGTATCATAAATATAATACACTTATCTCTTATAAATTGAATTCCTTGCGAAAAAATCCTATATCCCATCGATATTTTTCTCGTTTTGCATACACACACACTTTCCATAACGTTCACGTAACGACTTCTTCGAGTTAACAGCTTGCGTAATTAAGTTGGCGCAACCGCGGCAGGTACGCTTAATACAATAATAAGGCGAAGTAGCGTGGCGAATAAATTAGCCGGGGTGTATAGGTCCCCGGTGTGTTGTATTTATGTAGCGCGGACGCGACACGCGCGCTAATTACGGGGACGAATGGACCGCGGCGGAAAACCGCGGTAAAATTAAACGCAACGATCGCGCGCGTAATCGCGGAGTCAAGCGATGTCACACGCTTATCTGGCGGGCCGCGTACGGAAAAGCGCGACCCGCGAATTACTGTTATCGTAATGGCCGCGATAATGCGCTCGCGAGGCGTGTATCAGTGCCGAAGAAAGGACTTGACGAAATAACGGCGCTTTGCGAACTTGCATTATGAAAAGTGAATTCTCACTTCGTAATGCTAAATTCGCGGTATGACCGCGACGGGCGAACTTTAATTATGTGCATTTCATTTGCGAAGTTCGCAACTTCATGCCCCGGGTGGTTGGCGCGGCAAAACGCGACATCTAAATGATTTTGGCCAATGGAAAAAAGGCAGGAGATTCAGTTTCGAAATTGCTCAATTCGGATATTTGATATATGTTCAGTGAAAACAAAAATTTTTTTATTTCACTGAGGTATGAAATTTGAGTGAAACGTATCCTGAGCGACAAAAGGGGCTAATCCTGGCAGGATCGCCACTGTTTTTTTTCCAATGACTCAAAATGTTACCAATATTAAGTTTTTAAGCGAAACGTATCCTGAGCGACAATAGGGTTGTCCTGGCAGGATCGCCACGAACAGATATCAATATTATCGGTTCTAATAAACCTGTAATATTGATATCATATTAACTAAAATCGATTAGTAAAATCCACTACGTGAATAGTTAAGTTTACTAAACTTTCCACTTGGCAGCACAGTCAACTAATCGTGTAGTAAGATATATTGAATCATACCCATTTTTTCAAAGTTACGTCGTTTAGACTCATCGTTTTCGGATAGAGTTATCAAAATGGGTAATTGCAAACGCCAACGGTGAAAAGTGGCAGTGCGTTCAAATATTAATTAAAACGGATTCGGTGCTCTTTTTTTATAGCCCTAACGTATTGCTTAGTAGTCAGGGTTCAGGTAATTATAATATATTACCCACGACTTTTTTCTGTCGAGTCAAATAATTACAGTCGCGCACCGGGGAACATCAATACCTGTCTGCATTCAATTTATAAAACTGTCAATAACCTGACAGATTACGGCGAATTAAAAATAATGGAAATCAGTTATGCGCTCGGAAAAGTGCCCATTACATTAATTATCGTGCAAGTCGATTCGCATCGTCCGGCAACTTCTAATGCCGCGCGTTTAACGTTATCGTGTTCCCTAATCGTGCGAATTCAATCATGTATGACTTACCGCACTTAATTATCATTACGTTTTAGTAACGGCTTAATTAATACCCGCGGAATGAGGCGTTCCGAAAAATCGCTTTTGCAATATTGACTGGCGTTTATAAAGCGCGACGGCTAAGGAAGCGGCACTTTTGCCCCGAGAAACTATTACCACATTTTTCGGAATCCGCATTATCAAGCGTAATTGCCATTCGCCAATTACTAACTGTAATTTCGTACCGGATCAAACAATTATAATTAAAACCGCACCCTGCCGCGTATAAATCTATTCATTTTTCTCTGCCTTTTCCTCGAAAATAGACGAGTGACTTGTGTCTGCCTCGATCCATCCCGGGCTCGGGAAACTCAATTTTAAGTTCAAAGCGAAGAGATATAAATCAGGCGGAAAAAGCGCATTACACGACAGAAAAAGCGGCGCATTGTGACAGAATGCGATGTTAAAACAATAAGAGGAAAATTAATTCGATCATGTAATTCGTACGGCGCCGTGACAATGCTCGTAAATATCATTAGCGCGAGGTAAACTAAAAGGGAATTTAATTCAGGTGATTTCAAGCCCGAGCGTAGCAGGAAGGGTGGAAGCTGTGCGCGACTCGTTCGCTCCCCGTTGGTTGCTTTCCGTGTGTATATGGTGGCAGTGATTTAAAATGACAAGCAAGCGGCACTACGGGCTGCTTCTGGCGCGTCCCGTGGGTGCCGTGCCTCACAGTCGGATGGCCGGCGCTGCTTGCCGCGGGTTCCATGCCCACGTTGCTCGATGAAAAAAATTCCGCCCGGGGCACTGCGGATATACCCGCGAATTTATTAGTCTCCGTACAAAGTATAACTTCCGATCTGGCCGCTGATGGATCAAAGCCGGTTCTCGATTTGAACGACCAGCCACCAACTCCGAATCAGCCTTTATATCGCTTCGTATGATATTAAGATTAAAAATTGAGTGGCGGATGAGGCGCATATTTTGGTCAGCTTTGAGGAAAGTCAAAGTGGAATTTGATTATTTTCGGAAAATGTGGAATGTTGGAAAGGTGAAATGTAAAAATCGAGGGTAATCTGATTGCAGAAGTGTACAGTATATTAGGTGACATAATATATACTACATTTTGAGTAAATGCACAGATGTAATTATTTTGTGGGAGTTTGGAAGAAGTCATGGAAGATGAATACTAGGAAGGAAGAGTTTTGAGATATTTTTCGATTATGAAGTAAGAGTGTCAAAGACAATTGCAGTTTCAGGACAGATTTAATTTGTTTGATGTATTGTGGGATGTTTTTGAATGTGATTTCAGTTATTTATGTGGAATATTTATTTGTTTCAAATAGAAATTTTTCTCGTAGCTAGTAAATATTAGTCGATGTTATTAGTTATTAATCAAATAATTTGATATTGTAACACTGAAAACATCTGTGTCAAAATAATATGTTTAGGTAATATTTATTAGGTTTTATATATTTACTGAAGCATTAATGACCTTTTTTACAGTGTTCTGAATCTCAGATCCAAGTATGGGATCATATGAGTTCATTAGGGTGTATAAAAAAAATTAATTTCAACGGCTTAGCAAAAAAGGTCAGTTTTTTATTTTTAAATAAGTTGGGTGGTCAAACGTAATTAAAATTAGGTCTAGGGGTCCCACAGACGCGTCAAAAACCCTGTTTTTGGCTGTTCTTTTAGATTCTCGAGTATAATTATATTATATTTCAATTAAATATGACTTTACTTGGATTGTTTTTTCAAGGTTCATGGTAAAAAAATTCTCAAAAATTTGACGCTCTTGCTTCAGTGGGTGGGCAAAATATGCCCTCATAATTACAAAATTACTAATTAGTTTATAACTAAAAATGGCATGTAATGCTTTAGTTTGACAGGATTGGAAACAGTGAATGAAGATGGACTTTGAATAGATTCCTAAAATTTGTCCATCTTTTTTCAAACTAAAACCTTTTTGAAAGATGACAGTCTCGCTGTTACACAGTTTCTAGGCTATACTATATTTAACTCATTGAGCATCCTTCTATAACATAAAATATAACATCTAAAAATTGTTAAATATCTTCAACTGGAAACATTTGCGCTTACCACTAATTACCGGGGAAAACACTAAGGGCGTCTATCAAATTAAAATAGAAATGCTTGTTTGATTTAAAAAAAGAAGAATAAAAATACTTCTTTTTACCGTCTCATTTTTCCGACGTGGGCTGTCAAACAAGTTTAAAATGTATTACAAGTCACTTCTGAAATATATTTAAAGTTTGCAATATCGTTAAGAAGATACCAAATGCACTGAAAAAACTGACTCTATTGTAGCAACCATACATGTATTATGACACCCAATATGGTTGATGCAAACATACATGTATTATTACACCCAATATGGTTGATGCAAACATATATGTAGTAGTGACAACCTTATGTATATTTGAGGCAACAATTCTTATGTTTGTCACAAACGGTATTCTTGTGCACAATCAGCTATACCCAGGCAACCACAAATATTGCGGTGAAATCGATGTGGTATGGAATATCACATGAGTCGCACAAACGTATCGCATGTTAATCGCAAAAGACTCCCAATTTCCCTTTCAGTGTGATACATAGCGGTATCACAACAATATCGCAGCGGTATCGCAGCGGTATCACAACGGTATCACATCGATATCACAGCGATATCTCAGCGATATCACAGCGATATCACAATGATATCGAAAATGGTACTGATTTTTTTGTTTACCAGTTTTGTACCAGCACTGGAATGATAACGTCGGCTGGATTACGGCTCAGTGGTCACACAGTACCTACAGTACTGATTTATGGTGGACACGGTACTGGCCCAATAGTGGGAAACACAACTGATTCTTCGAAAATATTAATAACAAACTAATTATGTAATTAAGCACTGATTAATTATCTATATTATATTATTTTTCATACGATTATCAGGACACTTTACACATTTTCAAATATACATTTTAACAGAAAACTTACTTTGAAACACCGAGATTTGAACCCTTACCTCTTGGAGTAATAATCATGAACCTTGCCCCTGCGTTACGCTACCTGCTTAGTATTTCATACAAAATGTTACGTATAATATGTCAACCGGTTACACTCTAAAAATGGTCATCTTACTTTATAATATATTCTGAATATATTCCGATAAAGTAATCCAGGATAAACAATTTGTATTTCTATAACCTCACTCACGCGATATTTGATAGGATTTTGTGGATACACTGCAAAAAGTAATGTCTTATTTTAAAACACTTCCGTCTCAATTTTAAAACGTCTATGAGTGTTTCCCATTATAGAAAGATAGGTTAAAATTTAAAACACCTGAAAACGTTTTAAAAATGGGACAGAAGTG
>JABFPB010003801.1:0-16227 GCA_022817645.1 Ceratoteleas bidentatus | reverse complement strand
GTTAAGTGAAAAAATTGTACTTTTAAGGTCGAAATCATGAAACGACAAAAAAACGACAATTGTTTACGCAATAATTTTTGTAGATTTCGTAATTCAATATCTGACCTTATAGCTAAGGAGAGTAATGGGTCAGCTAAGTGCAAAAACTTGTACTTTTGAGGTCATAATCATGAAACGACAAATAAACGACAATTGTTTCTCAATTTGGATTATTGTTTCAGTTGAAAATCCTGTTTGTTTTTGCTAACTTGATATCAAGTTAGCTGCACGGCGCATTTCCCGAGTACGCTATAGAGCGACAAATTAATTGTTTTCACGACAAAAAAACGACAAAAAAACGACAATTATTGACATTATTTTCAACTTATTTGGGCCAACTTGTTTCGCTAACTTGATGCACCTCTGTATATAAAACATAGCACGACAATAAAAATATCGAAAATACCATAAAATAATTTGTGAAAATGTTTCGGGAAAGTCCGAAATCTAACCAGTTAATTTGGTTATGGCACTTAGAAAGATAAACAATGATTTGGAGGTTATGAACTATGTCAAATACTGTCACACTTATCGAAAATAAGACAATAAATTGTATTGCTCAGCGATGGAAAGATGTCACTGAGTAAAAATATTCTTACTCAGTGACATCTTACTTTTTGGCCATGTGTCGGATGTGAACGGGCGCAAAGTAAAAATCGGGCGCAAAGTAAAAAAAATCGGGCGCAAAGTAAAAAAAATCGGGCGCAAAGTAAAAAAAATCGGGCGCAAAGTAAAAAAAATCGTGCGCAAAGTAAAAATCGTGCGCAAAGTAAAAATCGGGCGCAAAGTAAAAAAAATCGAGCGCAAGTTAAAAAAATCAAGAAAAGATTATTAAAAAAATATATTTTTTTAAATTGCATTCAAACATATTTTAAAAAAGTGTTTTTAATTTAGTTTTTTGTATTTTAAATTTAGTTTAAATATATTCAAACCATTCAAACATTTAAAAATAAAAAAAAACATAAAAAAACATAAAAAAACCTCCTTTTTTAGCCTCGGGGGGATCCGACCCCCGAACCCCCCGCCGGGGCTTCGCCCCTGGATCCCACCGGGGATTCGCCCCTGGACCCCACCGGGTCTTTGCCACCGGACCCCACCGGGGCTTCGCCCCTGGAACCCACCAGGGCTTCGCCCCTGGACCCCATCGGGCTTCGCCCCTGGACCCCATCGGGCTTCGCCCCTGGACCCCACCGGGGCTTCGCCCCTGGACCCCACCGGGGCCGTTGTTTTTCATAGAACACTTCTTTTTTGCGTGAAGACCCTCAAAAGGTCACTTTTCATTCATTTGTGACAAAAAATAGCGTGTGTATCACGGTCGCAAAGGCTATTGACCCTCAGTCGAATTGGTGCCCTCGTCGGAGCATCCTCGGACGGTGTCGACTCGCATTGCAATGCAATTTTTTTATACAAATACCATACAAGGTACCATAACCTCTAAATGTCACAGAAGCTTTGTACTTTTTAATATGTTCAATTAACATTTACTATCATTAATATTGCTAATTTTAAATTTTCAATTTAAAATCATGCATGTAGGTCATATATAATATACGAGGTCAATTTATAATTGTGTTACTTACTATACACTCTTGATAATATGTTTTTAGAAATGCCGCCAAAAATTAAGCATCCGGTTTAGTGCAAATTATGGGAGAGGAACGTGACAAAATATGAGAGATTAAAATATGGGAGATTTCAGTGTAATTAAAAAAATGAAAGTTTCACAGAATTTCACACTCGTAATCCATTACTACAAGCGTTAAAAGCTCATTAACCGCAAGGCATTCCTGACTATTTTTCCTTTCAAGTATTTATGAACAATAATTTTATCAAATCATATATGATATACTAATTCCCTCATAAAGAGTCTAGATTTAGATAAAGTTAATCTTCCGAATGGAGCACCATTTCTAAGCAAGGACTTTTGACGCATATCAATTGTGTTTTCGCGGAAGCTGAAAACTGAGGTTAGAAATACCCATTTTCTTGACACGCGCTGTCAAAGTCCACTTTTCCACGCCTTCGGCATGGAAACGTGGCCTTCTCCAGCGCTTGTCATGAAAAATATCGTTCGCCCCACGCCGGGAAAGTTCGTAATGCTCACTCGTCTTTCGGAACTCGGCTACGCCTCGTTCCAAAAATCGATTCGATTCGCAATACGAACTTTTCCGTCCTAGGAGCGAAATGTACTATTCTTCCCGGTGATAACGAGATACCGAAAGGATATGGAGCAGGAAAATAGAACAGAACAGAGTACGATTAGAAAATACATTTATTGTTCCGGAAAAAGTGTCCATTATATTCGAAACTACCCAGTCAAGATTACAAATTTTGCGTGACGCGGGGGTTACGCAGGCGTTACCCAATTTCCGCTCTTTCAAAAAGTGGAAATGGGGTTACGCCTGAGTAACGCCAGCGTAACCCCTGCGACACGCAAAATTTAAAATGTTGACTGGGTATCCACTATCGAAATTATCAATGACCATAGAAAAATTACAAAACTCTACACAATTTGCTTTGCTCTAAAACTATTGCATGCATAGTTTTGAATTCATTTTGAATTCGTCGCTATCCAAATAGGGCTTAATACTGTTCAGATCATTGCGCATTGATGGCAGCTCGTCCAAAATCATACGATAAACCTTTGTTGTTGCTTTGTCCACTTCTGGCAAGTTGTCGTTGAAGTGTTTCACGAGTTTTTTGGCCTAAAAAGTAATTTTTATATTAGTTTCAATGACAAAATGTTCGGCCATTTCATCAGCCGCGTGACAAAACTAACCTCTTCTGTCAAAATAACTTTTTTAGGATTTTCTTGCGCCATTTTCTGCAGCTCATGGATTCCCCTGATCGCTGCCCAAGACTTGTTCATAATTTCAAGACGACTATCATACAATTTCTTGTACTCTTCAACTTTGGAGCTCGATTCTGGGATTTGTTTTTTGATATTGTCCCATACAGCTTCGCAGGATACAAGCCTGGCAACGAAATCCACATCCTGGTTGGCAGCATCATCTCCAGGTACATGTTCATCGTGTTCCTTTTTTTAAGAAAAGGCTTATTAATTTTAGAGTTTTTCAACACAATTTTAACAAATCGAGATTTCATGCATATTTGTGTTCCAACGAACATCGTGCAGTCAAATATCTTATGTTCCAAATGTCTTGTTCTTGTAGATAAAAATATGGTGTTGTTGTCTTCTTCTCTGGGTGTGCATCTACACCCCAGTTGTTCGTTTTATAGTTAATGTCATAATGTAATTTGTATGTTATATTTTATTGCGATACAATGACTATGTCACTTACACTTCCAGCATAATAGTTGGCCAGCGCGTTGAATAATTTACGGTCATAAACGTAGAGTTTCAAGGTCAAATTCTCGGATGTTTCCCATAGAGTGTTTTCAGTTCCAGCCGCGGGAATCGGGGTAGCTACCGTCGACTGTAAAAAAAACAATGCAATTTAAAAAAAATGTAAGGATGTGTAATAGCTTTTTCCACATTGAAACTAAATAAAAAAATGTTTCTGTTTTTCATTTTGAGTTTTGATTATTTAATATGTAAGAACTTACTGAAACGGCGAACACTGCACAAACCAAAGCCACGACATGCAACATTTTGACTGAAATTATCAAGCGAATAGGTGCTACTAAATTGTCTTATCTCAAACTATTTCTTTTATAGCCAATGTCGTCGATTGCGCCATTCTTGATTAGAATGAACAATATTGTTTTTTAACGGTGAACTCAACAGATAATTTAGTACTAATAAACTCATTAATAATGAAAGTCGCATATTTGGTCATCGGTGATTTCGATTTTATTTTGATAAATTTATTGTATAACGTGAAACCTGATACATTAGTCTCATTATTACTTAATATTGTCAATTAACGACCACGAACACGTGGGGTTGTTTTAAGTATATTTGAAAACATTCATTCAAACATCTATTAGACTAATTTGAACCATTCCGGCAAATAGCACGATATTGTGTAATTTAACGAAATTATACATATATTATCATAATTTATAATAATAATACATTATTATATATATAATTTATAATTTATAATTACATAAATTTAGATGTGTAAAATTACATGTTTTTAGTAAAAATGTACAACATATACAGTTGTACATTTCTTTTTAAATGCATAATTTCCACTTGCCATCAGCATGCATCTAGAAAGATAACCGTGTTTATTTCGCCAAATGTCAATAAGAACCTTGTTACAAACCGACTGGTGTCTTTCGAAAAAAAAAGTCTCAGACAAACATAAACTTCTTCCAAATTCTAAAATTCTTGTATGATGATATAGATTGTTATAATATTTAGCCTAGATTCATTAGTTTTGTTAGTCCCGGTCCCAATTAATTCATTCTGGAAAGTTTTCTTTTTCGCTTTACTGTGAATGTCTAAATTGAATTCGATGTGAACGAAAAATGAACGAAAAATGAACGAAAAGTGCATGAAAAATGAATGAAAAATGAATGAAAAATGAATGAAAAATGAATGAAAAATGAATGAAAAATGAATGTATTTATAATTTTTGTAATATTATTTCACTATTTCGCTACCTTGAAAGCGAGTCAACGAAATTATTAATTATCTTAAGGAAATTTGAAAAGAAGTTCTGCACAACATAAAAGGAATTAATTACTATTCATTTCAATCGTTTTTCATAATTGTATAATCGTTTTTGCGTTCAATATGAAACTAATAAAAATGTATGCATGAGTTTTTAGTATCAGATGAAGTTTAATATTTGTCATGCCTCTCCCAGGCAACCACAAATATCATGGTGATATTGATGTGATATCGAGGCGATATCATATGAGTAGCGCAAGCGGGTCACATGAACCCAAAGAAATAGACTGTAAAAAGTACAGCCAAGGCTGTAAAAGTTACAGTCAATTTACAGTCCTAGACTGTCAAACTGTACAGTCGAAGGCTGTAATATAATTTCACAGTCAGACTGTGAAAATTACAGTCTAGAACTGTAAAAATTGCAGTCAGACTGTAATTTTGGTTTATTCTGGTTTGAGGTTAGACATTTGACTGGTCAATCAATTATCAATTCGAAATATCAGCACTTATTAAAACACGTATTAAAAAAATCAAGAATCGATTAAAAATTCGCTTACACAAATGAATCAGGTGACGGATATATGATTTTAACCTGAAACTCGCCATCACACAAACTACAACAAATAATCATTCTCAACTCGTACTGACAAATCGTATTGAATTAAATGACTTGTTTGTTGTATTTCTTACCTTGGTACAGAATTAGCGGTACAAAACCTAAAGAAAATTGGCAAAACGAGTGTATCCAGGGGTGGTACACTTCCATATACAAAATTAAACAAAGTAATTAAAATAATATGTTATAATAGTGGCGCATTTTATCTTCGATATTCAAACGTTCAAATGTATGGTTATGTTACCGTAAACAAAGTTAGAGAGTAAGAGCGGTCCGCGTTATCCGAGCGCTTCGCCAAATAAAATGCTGCTCTTCTGGCCTCTTCGTAAAAGAAAAAGTGTGTTATTAACGACAGAAATCGCCGGAGAGTTTGTCAGCTTTCAGCACAATATTCGCGCATGCGCATATCGAACATCAGAACGTCCCATCTGACCAACAATCAATTCAATTTTTCTGATTTCTGGATAAATAGTTTCGGTACGTGCAGTTTTTTTTATGGAACTGTTCCTCATATTTCCAAAATTAATATATTCGTTTTTCACCAATTTCTCGGTGTTACTTTCGATAATATCTATGAATTCGTTGCAGAACTGTCACTGATCGCCATATACGCAATGCATATTAGTCGTAACTTTCTTAATCATTTTCTCCTTATTTGGCCCGGGACCTATCTTTTTTGCACACACCGAAGTAATAACACTTCGTGTCATTACAGTCAATTTTTACAGTCTTGACTGTACTTTTTACAACATATGTCAGTTTCAAAAATTTCTGGGTGATATTGGGGAGTGCGAATTAACTACCTTAAATCTAGCGATTTAAGGATTGTCTGCTTACTGCTGAGTGAAGTATCTTGAAAGATATAAAAACGCTTTATATCATTCTAAATTTTAGCTATTCTTCGCAAACAGCATGTTAGGATCACGTGGGTTTTGGCTTCAAAGAAACTCAGATGCTGCATTTTACTATTTATTCGGCACTAATTATTGATATTCGATTGAGATAAGTCGTTTGATTGCCGGTCGTGAGGATATTCCCTCCGATTCGGACGGTTCGTGAGGAAATCCCTGCGGGTCGTAGTTAGGATTGCTATTTATCAGTTTTTTCCACACGGCCCGCAAGTCTGCCGGGCGGATAACGCGAAGCACGCATGTTTTCGAGTTTCATGCCCTCTGATGAATTTGCAAACCCAATTAAAAAGGCGTTCATTGAACGTCTTTTCGTTTGGCGATCGGGCGTTGAACGCGATGGCATGAAATCGTACGCGAATGGGGTAAAGAATTGCAACGTTAGGGAACGGTCGTTCCCTACTCGCAGCGGTAGTTTTGCACTCTCCTCCTGTTAAAATTTGACTTCCTCGTCAAATGTAGTAAAAAAAGGGGGTGGGGGACCCAACACTTCCCCCTTCAAGCAGCCAACACTTCTAGTGTGCAGTGTTGGCTGCTTGTACGTCAAAAGTACGGCAATATCCGATTTACGTCGGCTGTGTGACCCCTACTTAAAAAGTCCGACTCGGAATCCGACGTCGAAATCCGAGTCGGAATCTGAGTAGGATTCCGAGTCTGATTTTGACATCCGATTCCGAGTCGGATTCCGAGTCGGATTCCGAGTGGATTAGAAAAATAAATTTAAAAAAATATTTTTCAGGAATACCTCGCTAAAAAACGAGGTATGCACTGTTTGTATTTACGTTTGTTTACAGGCCCTAACGGAACAAAACGTTCTTTAAACGTTTTAAACGTTCACAAAACGTTTATTGGACATTAAAGGCTTAATAAACGTTCATAAAACGTTTTTCGGCTTGTGTTCCGTTAGGGGTTATGCATGTTAGGGGATATGCAGACTCAAAAATACCAACATACATGATGGGAAAACGACATAAAAGTAAATAATTTTAAAAATATGATTGACATCCGCAATAGGATTCGAACTCGTGAGTCCCAAGCGTAAGTCCGCCACCTTACCAACTACACCACTGTCGAAATTACAATAACATACTAAAAAGAGGTTAAGAGGGAATAAGTTACGAGGACTGTTTGTCAGTGTTTCAAAACCACATTCAAGTATTTCTATGCTGTAAATGTAGAAGCACGTCTTTGATAAAAAGTTACATGGATATGGCACATTCGGAGCTGAGTATACCTTATGGAATGTTGGTTTTATACCGAAATGACAAAGTCAGTATAGAAACCACATTCTCCGCACCGACAGAAATATTATTTAGTATTTACATGAAAACCATGTAAATATTGTGCTAACATGAAATTCGTGCTAGATTTACATAGGCAATGTTATGGCAACATAGCCTAGGTAAACAGAACAGAAATTTTCTATATTGCCAACAAAAACGCGTCTAACCAAAATCTTCCATGTTATAGTAATTTGGATTTCTCTCCGTGCGAACCTTTGTCTGAAAATGGTATATGTGGTTTCGGTTACCGGGAATGCATATCTCGTTTTTTAGCGTATTTGTATTTATGAAAAATATTTAAAAAAAGGTATCTATGAAAAATATTTAAAAAAATTTATTTTTCTAATCCGACTCGGAATCGGACTCTGAATCCGACTCGGAATCGGATGTCAAAATCAGACTCGGAATCAGACTCAGATTCCGACTCGGATTCCGAAGTCGGATTCCGCGTCGGACTTTTTAAGTAGGGCAGCTAGTGCAGCTTGATGAAAATTTGGATAATTAAAGTACATGATATGAACAATGTTACATCAAAATTTGATCGAATTCTGACGATTTTGATTTCACTATTCAAATACCTTAAGGATACTCACTCGTGTGGTGAGGGGGAGGGGCGAAGTACAAAACAAAATGTGTTATATTATCGAATTAATTGAACATATTTATCGAATTAATGTTAAAACTTGTGCAATAAGGCCTGGAGGTATTATAAAACCATAATTTTACAATTACCAAATATTACAATATTTATTTTCACGAAAAAATACACGATACAATCGGTTTACCAAGTGGCAATTAGTTTAACACATAATAAGTAAAACATAGTAAAATAATCACGTAATTTAATATCATACACAATTCTTTATCAAACCGCTACAACCCTTAATTGGATTCGTAAAGTGTAATACTTGGGCGATTGCGTTACATTTTCTTTGCACCAGTAATGATGGCAGTTCAAGATAAGAAGTTGGAAACTAGCATAATTTTGTACAGAATTTCGAAACAGTAGTAAAGAACAAGCTCTTTTCTCGCGGCAAGTTGGAAACGAGAAACAGAATTTTACGTTCTGATCTCCCGAATTTCGGCTTGCTCTATCATTCATCATTCCTCATCTGGTGTCGATGGAACTACTTTAATTATTCTTCCGCGAGGCAAAGATCCTGTAAAATCCCGACGAACTTATGTGACGTTCGCGGATGCAGAAGTCAGCGCAATAATGGAGTGGAAAACTTCCATTCTGGTCAGGACGGGAGCTTGTTTTTTTAAATTTGCTCTTGAATGCAAAAAATGTAGGTTAGAGTGGATCAAACCAAGTGATTTACATTACCGTGCTTGTACTAAATTAAAAAACGTGTTCTACACGTCACGCTAATTCGCCAGGAGATATACACCAAGAGATGTCTGAAAAAAAAACCCTCTGCATAAAGAGGTCGTATCGTGAAAGATCAAACAAAAACCCTCAAAGCAAAGCGCAAACCCCCTAAAAACCGGGACCAAAAATATTATTCTTCCCGGAATACCTACGAAAAAATCGCGTTCGCTTGAAAATGGAATCCCCCGACCTCTCAAGAGCTGATTCTCGCTCGAATCTTCTTATCGAAACCCGATTCCGGTTTCCTCATCAATTTCCCCCTTGTTCGTATTTTGAATATCTGCCGCGGAGTCGGCGAGTGAAATAAGGTATTTTAAGAGCACACACGCAGACGCGTTTCTTCTGCAAGTCGATAGCGACTCGGCGCGGCAAAAGGAGGCGGCGGAAAATCGACGACTCCGTGTTTGCGGCTCAAACGTCACGTCACTTTCGATCCTTTGTCGCGCAGCCCACCCGTATCAACAAATGTTTACGTTTATCCGGATAACGCGCAGATATGCGAACGCGCCGTCTGCCCAGACAAACGGTCAAGTGTACCGATAAACCGGGCTGAATCACGCGCGCCATTGAATCGCTAATTGTCTAATTTGATATACTGGCGCGCGGAGATAAGGCGTGTTAATAAATTTTTACAAGCCACTGAAACGCCGGAGTGGCTCGTAAACTGAATGCGCCGTTATCAATTATATTGTGCATTAACATTCGATTGCCGCTAATCGGCTTAATTAATGATCCCCGAGTGGCGCGCGTGCGCGTGTCCTTTTTTATCGCGATTTGTCACATGGCGGGCTAAGTGTCAGCGATAGCCGCGAAGGTAGCGAGTTGTTTGTTCGCGACGCGAAAAAGAGGGACGAAATTAAATAAACCACTCAAACATCTTTATATTATTTGTTCGCCGGGTAAACACGGCGCGGAAATCGCGGAAACTCGGCAGAGGTTCGCGCGCGCGCGCTTTTTTGTCGTCATTTACAAAAATGTTGTGTGCGATGTTATCAAATGTTTGTTATCCGTAAAAAGGATAAGAATACAAACCCGCGCAAGAAGGGGCGAATAAAAAGCCGGCGCTTCGAGCTCGCCGACGCAATCTATCACGTTTTTTCCCGACGAGACAAAAGCGTTTTCCTCGCCTAGCTTGCATATTATAAATACATCCTGCGGGACGTTTATTTCGTACGCAAAAGGTTCCGCAAAGCGCGGCCTGTTAATAGATACAATCAAAGAGATACTGCGGCGATACTTATCTGCGAAAATAACGGTATCAATCGAGTTCGCGCGGTCAGCGGTTCCTTCATTTATCCGTTTGTAGTAAATTTATTTGTTTATTTATTTATTTTAGTTATTCAGCGTACTGACAATTTATTTAATCCCTACAAGGTTTAAAATGTAAAACAATGACAATGTTAATGCCCAGGTAAACGCATGACGAGAATTTAGAGGCGGCAGAAAAGCTCTTGGTGAATAACACCGGTTAATTCAGCTCATTTAAGTTGGAAAACGCTTCATTTCCCTAATTCGAGCAGCGAATGTGTGAAAACAACAACGGAAAAAGAATGCGCAACTCAGTTGCAGCCCATCAACATGTCTCTGACTCCGGATCGTCTTTCGCTCAAAAACAAATCAATCCGCGAAGTTACGCGTCGGATTTCCGCCCCAAATTAATCTCCACAAAGGAAACCTAATTAACCTAATGAAATCGGGCACACAATTCGCCAGTCCCCTTTATATCCCGACTGATGGGAGTCGAACTTTTTCCGCTGATACCGCACCCCTTTCCGACTTATTTCGAATTAATTAACCCGATCTACTTGTATTCCGGTGGCGCGTTCGCGCCCTTTATCGAATGTTTTATTCGATAAAGCGGCGCGCTAATTTCGCCCGCGGAATCAACAATTCCGCGCCGCCGCGTTAATTATAAATCCGCGGGCTCGCGTTCATTGCATTACACCGGCGCAATTTCAATTACAAGATTCAAATCGAGACGGCCAAGGTTCCGATCGGCGCTATTTTCGTTGTGTGTCAGCTTCGGTTTTCGCCGACCCCGATTCGCGTCTTTCTCGGCCGAAATGACGTCATTAGGGCGCCTAATTGTTATCAGCGGGCCAATTGATCGCAATGAATTACTTGTTGTCAAATAACTGTCCCATCGAAATAGTTCGGACCAATTTACGGACGTGCCGACCGCGCTGCCTTGCAAGAGTTCACGCGCACCCGGCGACGTTCGGATGAATAGATAACGCGCGCGATCATCAATTACGGAACCGCGGAAAATGATTTCCAATTAAGACCGCGTGCTTTCCCGGTGACGAGTCGAAAGGCCACGACGGCTATCTCGATTTCCCCGGTCGAATCGGCGCATTAATTTTCATAATTCCCGGCCTCCACGCTAATTAATACAAACGACCGATTTCGTCGAAGCCGGCGTCTCCCGAATCGGATGATCAGATAAAACCTGCTCCACTTTGAGGAGACTGTCTGGTAAATGTAACGAAAAGTGGATAATGCTTCGGAGAAATGGTACTGCTTATTTGGGTAGTTCGAGATGTAGGAAAAGTTTTAAAAAGCAGCTTCGAAACTAGAGTTCGGCGATCTGGAAAGGGAAAATTGGATGTTTGAATTAAATTATTAATAAAAGGGTTCGCGAGGCGAATTTCGAGGTGAATTGAGTTTTCGGATTGGGGGAGTATAGAGAATCAGGGCTGGAGAAGATACTGGGATTTGAGTATTTCAGAATTTTGAGAACAAAAATATTTATCTTACTCATCCACAATTGATGTGTTGGTCGATTTTATATTCATTCTCTTTTTTTCTCTTCTAAAACTGAAGGAGACAGCTGCTTAATTGTGAAAGATGGGTGAAAACAAGAAGAGTCGTTGGCTACTGAAAAAGATTCAGAAAAAGGTTTCAAACTTGTATTAATGGAGTCTCATAAGTAGTGAAATACTTAAAAAATTTTGCCACATTAAAGAAGTGAAGACCAAAATACAAAAAGAGGTACATAAAGTCTTTACCCTTAAAATACATCATTTTTGTATATTTTATATAAAATACATTGCAAAAAAGTCGTGAAAATAAAGATTTTAAAATACAACCATATTAAAAATAAGTATTTTAAATACACATCTCTGAATATTTCCCAATCACAAGTAAAATTAACTTAATCACTCAAAAAATGATTCCAGGTAAACTTCTTAAAATAAGTCGCGGTCGAACCATCGCACGTCGAAACCAGAGCAAGTTCTCGCCTTGCAAAATTGGTGCGATCACGGCGAAAGTGCATCCACGAAAATAAGCGCAATCGCGCCACGAGTTGTCTTATCGACATGCGGCAATTAAAATGAAATGTCACCACCGCGATGCACTCTGCGCCGAGATTAATCGTGCCGCCAATCTGCTATTAGAATGAATTAATTGCTGTTTGCGCGCGCGTTTTTTGCGGCCGCTGAAACGCGGCCCGCGGGCGTTTTTTCGCCGACATATTGCTTTTTGTTTACGAACTTTAATCAATTGATGAAGTTGCGCGCGCGTCCACTTTTTCTCCAACTTCTAAAGACCGTAACGAGCTCCGGAAAATTGCTTCGGTTAATTAATACGCGATACTTCGAGGATACACGTTCACGCGCGCAACTTAAGAATCCGTCCGCGTTATCGGGAAGCCTGACAAGCGTTTTTGTCAGCCGAATCCCGCGGGTTTTTACCGTCCCGGCGGACCTCATTCACGGTCGATAGCTCCGAATCGGCGAACAGCGACATTACGTCTGCCCTGTTTTTCGGCGCGCGAAACTTTGATAATTGCTTCTATTAATTGCGCGGATTGCCGTTTTCTTGCAAATTGCGACGGAAATGAAACGCCCGGCGCAGTCACTGCTTTTCGTATTAATATTAATCGCGTCGACAATTTAACACGAAAGTAACCGAAGCAGCCGCTCGCGCGAACTTCGACGATAGTAATGTTATTAAAAGGATATGTAACAAGATCAAGTCCCACACACCTTTTCAATTCGTTTCATAACGCCGCCGCAATCATTTTCTCCTCCGTCAAGTGTTTCGTTCCATTGCAAGTAGGTTGCACGCGAATTCGAAAACCAATAATCCCCGACTGACGATTCCGTCCATTCCCGCTTTATTGTCATGTCGCATTTTTAATATCGCTTTACGCGTCGTTCCTACGTTCCCGATTTCCCTGTTTACCTCGAAAAATCTCGAGTTATCCCTGACTATGCGATAACCGATACGTTTCATCGGTTTTGTCAACATGTCGTTTGTTCGGCTTCGAAGATTTCGCCCTTCATCGGCGGAGAAGTTTTTATTCATCAATTTCCATCTCAGACACTTACGACCGCGACGCCGTCGACGTCCATTATTTTTGAACGTCAGTTATTGATTATTAATTACTGGTCACGCCTAAATACACTCAATTCTCCAACTTATCAATCTCCTCTTCGCCGTTCCCGTCGACTCCTCGCCACGAACATTTTCACCCTCCACCTTGCTCCATCAAAATTCCCTCTTTAAACGTAAGCTCCAACCTAATGTATCGACGCGAACCCTACAGTCTCGCGCTCGCACGGAAAAAATCATTATTCTAAAATAGGTAAACAGGTTTACCCGTCGATATTTATCTAAATTTATGCGGAATTGTACTGAAAATACACTTCCAAGATTGCTTCAATTAGATGAAGAAATATTGTGCGTCAACTAAGTAAACTGCTGGGTTGATTCAGCGAAACATCAACCCAACTTGGCACGCGGAGCGTGTCAATCTAATCTAATTGCTCCCTATATCAAGTAAAACGAATTACATAAATCTGCATGACTGCAGTAATCGGACTGCTGGCTGGCTCCATTATTAGGCAAACAGTTAACCAGTCTCTTAAAAGCACCTGCTTACAACCGGATTCCACCTGTGAGTCTGGAAATCCATTCATTATTTGAATAACAGAATACCTGGTTATCTCACCCAGATCGGGTGCCGACAGAAATCAGGTTTGCCGAGCAAGAAATCAGCTTCTGACAATAGGGTACTTTTCTTACGAGTCCAATTGTGGAGCAGCTTTCCTCCGAAAATTTGTTTCTTAGTTCTGTCGTCGGAGGGATATCGATTTGATAATATTTCATCGTTATTATAAAGCTCTCTGCCTCGGTTCTCAAGCCACATTTCCATCGACTTTCGGCACTTCTTCCCGCTCGTCATCGCGCGCAACTGTTTCGCCAACTTCGGCCATTCATCCATTCGGCTTGTCGTCTTGTGCCGGCGAAAAACGCAGCCGCGTTTTCGTCCGGCCGACAAAAGCTGTCGCAAAACAATGTGCGCTTCACTCGCGTCGACAGTCCCCTCAAAAGATTACCTTTCCGTTTCCGCGTGACCGTTCCAAGTGCCGCAATTGTTCGTTGCAAACACAAGATTGTCGTTGCAGCGTCACAACGGCGCACGTCCGCGTGAAAAGTGGCTCGTAAACGCAAGAACGCTTTTCCGACCGGTTTCGCCGACTGATTCGGCCAATATTCAGCGAGCCCGGCGCGACGGATACGTCAATTTGACAATCAATGACGACAAATGGAACGAAATTGCGCGTTGATGGCGAAATTGCTCGCGCAGTCTGACGAATCAACATAAACAAGGACATTAAATGTAATAGTGGCAGAGACGAGACTCGGACTGCCTTCGGTAGCCCTCGTTTGCGTCTCTGCCACTTGACATTCGTCGGCAATGTCGTTCGGGTCTCCGTAGTTACGCACTGTATTTTTCATAACAAGTGCGAGAATCGACATTGTAGCGTTTCGCCAAGTACTAATTAAACTTCAATTTGAATGAAGCTACAGAAATAACTTTCAGCTCCGTGCCATTTCCATGGCTCGTCTTTTCCAAGTTAAGGCATCAACAACTTCTACATTGCCGAAGAAAAACAGAACAAATGACATTCGAATTCCGCATCCAAGGATTACGTCCGAGTTCCCGGCAGTTATCTTGCTGGAAAGATGATAGTCATCCTTGTTTTCTGCAGGTCCCTGGACTTTACGGAAATTTGACGGTCATTGGGTAATCCTCTCCTGTCGAAGGGAAGCAGTACTTTCCTTAAACGGGTGGCAAACAAGAAAACCAACAAAAACAGTGGAAACAAAGTTTCATCCTTGTAGGTTGACTCGTGTTGTCTAGCCGCTTTTGTGTCGAGTGTCCTTGTCCACATTGATCCAACGAACACGCCTAATTTTAACCCAGACGTTTTTTCCGTGTCACTGTACAGGAAAAGGTGAACGTCCTAGCCGAGTCACCACGAAAGCTCGTCTTCTTCGAGCCGTAAGCGTCGCTAGCGACACTTTCATGAATCCTCTCTTGCATCCTCTTTTGCAGTGCAACGTGCGGCAAATTCAATTAATTGTCGTCTACTTTTGACGCAACTGCTGGCACTTCCCATCAGGCACGTACCGGAAAATCAATGCACCTGGACTCACAACATACAACCTGGATGTACATAGAACAGACTCTAAAAGCACCGGAAGTGCTCGATTCCAGGCTGCATGTCCAGGAGTTTCAACTCTAGCAAGTGGAATAGTACAACTACATTGGATAAAACAATCCGTCTGACTAATTCAAAAACCTCCTCCTCCTCTCGTTGCAAAACTTGTTTATTCACGCATCAATGTCTGCTAAAATTAACATGACCGTTATGACATTTGACAGTTGGCAAACCCTTCCTCTTCCTCCAACCCACACACCTACGTTTCCTCACAATCTTCCCAATCTCGGGGACTAACTTTCGGAAAACGTTCTCGACATCCACATCGTATCTTCCCACGCATCTCCGTATCCCTAAAACTTTCTACAGCTTCCACCGTCCCAGCCCAATCTGCTTAGGCAGACATAATGGGTTCTTGACAACAATCTCCCTGTCCGGAATGTTAAAATGCCTCTGGAACGTTAACAAAATGCCTTCATCTCTCTTGCAGATCTAAACAATACTCCTCTGCAACAGTTTCCCCGCAATGTGCTGGGTGGCTATCCCTCCGGCGTTTCGCTTTCCCTACTCCTTCCTCCCTCGACTTCTCTCCATCCTCCAACTGTCTCCAAATCGGCGCAGCATCCGTCTGGTCCGGTCCTGACACTCGTCCGTCAAAAAACTCGCATCTCCGAACGCCGGACGCATCTCCCCGTACCGTTATTCCACGAAAGCCGTGTGTCTCTCCCACAAAGCGCGTGGAAGCCCGGCGAGAAAAAGGCCGGGCGAGTTTCACGGAACGCTGTCAAAACAGAAAAGCGGGCCGCGCGAGCCAGAGGTGAACGGTTCGGATGCTGCGTGTGTTGCGTCGGTCAATGGCGGCGGCCAAAAAAGCGGACAAAAGCGGCCGCCTGCGAAGCCGCTAATCCCTCGCCGCGGATGGGCGTGTTTCGAAAAAAATTTTGCGCTGCCCCCCTCGTTTTCTCTTTC
>JABFPB010003800.1:0-16243 GCA_022817645.1 Ceratoteleas bidentatus | reverse complement strand
CAACCGTTGCTATGGCAATAACAACCGTTGCTATGGTAATAACAACCGTTGCTATGGCAACCGTTGCTATGGTAATAACAACCGTTGCTATGGTAATAACAACCGTTGCTATGGCAACCGTTGCTATGGTAATAACAACCGTTGCTATGGCAACCGTTGCTATGGCAACCGTTGCTATGGTAATAACAACCGTTGCTATGGCAACCGTTGCTATGGTAATCATGCTTTTCTTCCACAGCCCCGCCCCCTTTTGGCCACGCCCCTTTTTAGCCACGCCTCCTTAGCCCCGCCCCTTTTTGGCTGAACTTTTTTTCACTGACGAAAAAAACGCCTAACTTTGAGAGCTCGTATCTCTGCTTCTACATGTCCGATTTCCCTCATTTAAAGTTTTTCGAATTCTCCATCCTCATATGTATTACGTTAAATGTATTAAATGCCTGTCTCTAGTGATGAGACCTCCACAAATTGGGTCAAACTTGCCTACTTCTGGTCGCAAGAATATATAGGTAGTGCCTCGCTTTGTACTTGGCGCGAGACACTACCGTGTCTCTTGATTATGGTCGCAAGAATATATAGGTAGTGCCTCGCTTTGTACTTGGCGCGAGACACTACCGTGTCTCTTGATTCCGACAGTTACATATTTTGTTCTCAGATTACGCATGGATATTCGTTTAGTTTACAATGTAGGTGCATATTATATGACAATTAAATTTAAATTTGTACTAATAAATCTGTGCAACTTACGATCCACTTTGTCGAATTGCTTTAACAATTTTACGTTGGTAGCTAGGAGAAAAATCTTCCAAACGTCTCTTCATGGCTTTTTGTTTCAAGGATTTTTACTACATACTAAAAATTAAATACATTTAAATAAAGATTTTATATAATAAATATCGATATTTAAAGTGAGAAATATATGAAATAAATATGGTAAAGATAGACATTTATTTATATTTTTACGAATGTATAACCTCACATATAGTTTAATTCTGTTTTCGTTAAAATATATGTTAACAATAAATTGAACTAATTAATTGCATTTTTAAACTACGGCCCCAAAAAATTTGCACCCAGAACAAGTGCTTACTTTGTCTTTTTCGATGACTACTAATTTAATAGTACAACAAGATTTATAAGAATTCATTATTATTGTCAACATTCGCATCACATTAACAAATTTAGTTTTAGTTAAATTTTTTTATAGTTTTGTATTGGTTTTATAGTTTTATATTACTTTTTATATTGGTGGAAACGGTTACTTGAGTACCACGTGCAATTATTTTAACACATACTTACAGTGTTTTAAAAACTCCGATATTTAACATATATTTACTGTTTGTCGGAGTTGAGTCGTTGGCTAAATAGAAATCTACTTGATTTCAAGAATCAGCAGTTTATAAAAACTATGTAAATGAAATTGCAATTTCGTTGTTCGTACTGAGACCGATAAGTCGGGACAACAGATACTAATTTGATTTTTTGATTGGAGCTTCGTATCGGAGTCGCGTGAAGTCGCTGTCTGATCGGTAATGAAGTAAACATTAAAGGAACAGTGTACACTGTAAAACGAAACTGCAATCTAGTTTGGTTATACACGCCATACTCTGTAGTTTTGCACGAACTGTGTAAAATTGCATGTAAAAATTGCAGTAATTTGTATGATTATTGTTCTCAGTCTCAGATTATTTTTTGTCAGTGTTAACAAATTGCTATCTGCGTTGATCTTATGTTGCTGATGCTATCTGCGTTGATATTAAATTATGTTGCTAGGTTTCAACAATTTGTTATGACGTATAGTGTACATATACAGTTATGACGTACACCATCATAACGTTATGCCAGTAAACATTAATTTTATTATGTAAAAGGTAATGTATTTTTCGTCACACATGCAGGTAAAGTTTAGCTTTACTCCCTGAATTTAGAGAGAAAAACTATACTTTACTCCCTCGGAGACCGTTTTACTCCCTTGGGTATAAAATATAGTTTTTCTCCCGCAATTTCAGGGAGTCAAACTCGACTTCTACTTGCATGTGTAACGAAAAATATCGTTGCCTCCTCGGGGAGTAAAACGAAGTTTTAGCAAGGGAGTAAAACGAAGTTTTACTCCCTTGGTTAAAAATGTACTATTATATGGATACAGATAAATATTTGGAACAGCATTTACTATAGTCGCTGCAGCTAGAAATTGTAGCTATGTCGCGTTTTAGCTACACACCGTAGCTGAATAGTTAAAAAATGTCTCTCTGTATAATCATAATATCTTAATATTAAATATTATGAAAAATTAATTGTCAGATAACGACATTGATTGGCTAAAACAGTAATTTTTATAGTTTAGTCAGTAAATTTTGCTGTACTAAAAACTATTGACATTTTAAAGCAAATTTACTTGAATTCAGTTATAAGTATATGTTTGCTGAATCTAAAAATTGAAGATTAAAAATAAAATATAAATTTCATTTATTTTAAAATTCAATTACACACCGAGATATAATTCACTCAAAATTATTATTAAAAAAGGAAAAAAACACGAAATGTAACAGAATATTCACTGAGTAAAATATACATTTTAAGTGTTTCATCGGTAAATCGCACTAAGTTATCTATTTCATTATACTATTTTAACAACCGCGAAATTGGTTTACTGTATTACGCTCGTTACAGCAGCGAAATCCATTTACTGTGATATACCGTTTACAGCAACTGTATATGCATATATTATAAACATAAAATGTTATCATTATAACCTAATATAAAAATAATAGTAAAAAATCCTTTTTCAATAATTCATAAAGTATGAAGTTTTATAATAATATAAGCATGTAATGATTTGATTTATATTTTTATATTATTTACACATTTTTGTAATAACTACGTCAGCACAAACGTGAATTTGTACAAAAACGTACAAATTACTTTTATTATATAGCGCCGAAAAAAATGTTGCCCAAGGTAAACGAAGTCGAAAGAATTGTGCACCGAATTTTGACCAAACCGAATTGAATCACTCTTGAAAACATTGGAACACCAAAATATGTCGCACCGATAACGTCAGAGACCGAAAATTCCCTTTTCCGCGTTTACGTCGCGAATATGTGTATGTAAACACGCAAAGTGAACTTATTTTCCCGATCATATTCATTAAGTATTGCATACATTCACGTTTAAATATCCTCGTTGCTACCTTTCAGACAATCATATTTCTAACTATTTCTCATACAGTTCTAATAATATCCATACGCCAATGCTTAATTATTTTACTCAAATTATTTGTGATGACAACGCCATCTATGTTTAACACAAGAAAAATTCTTTTATTCTTTTTTTCTTTATTACTCTATATGTAAGCTTGCTTTACGTATTACCGCCCGAAATTTCTTTTCTTGTTCTGGCCATTATTGAAAGCAGTCAAGCAGCTTAAAATAATCTGCGATAATCTTTGCCATCAGAATTGCTATAGTGGTGAGTAAATTTTATCGTGAATGTGTGTTCTCTCATAAATTGGTTTACTAATTATATTTATTTTTATAGCGTGGCGACTGCGAAATATTTTGCATGCACTGTCCTATACGCCATTACAAAATAATGGCATCCGACGAAAGGTACGTTATTTGAAAATAACTGTGCAAAAATAACCTGGCGTCTATATATATTTTTTTATTTTTACATTTGCAACATTTAATTTAATTTAATACAATTTCAAACTCAAACTGCTTACTAGATTTGGACATTTTTACAAACTTTATTTTCGTTGTACCTACTTAAAAATGCGAGGAGGATTCCAAGCCGGAATCCGGCTTGAATTCCGGACTGAATTTTGTTTAATTGGGTTGAATAATAAAAATATTCATTATAGAATTAAATGCGTTATCAAGTATATGTTGACAAGTTCCTCATTTCAGTCGTAAGTGTTTAAATATTTCTGCTCTTTAAGTGATAATTTCTTTATCGCGTTTTTATTTTATTTGTTTGTAGCGAAAGACCTGCATACTGTTTGGTTTACTGGATTCGGGAAAAACAAAAAACAGTTTTACGTAGCGATTTAGTGTTCCCATCGAATGCCACTGAGGGAGACATCTGCTATGTTGATTATGAAGATACAGCGTACAAAGGAAAAATACTAAGATTTAATAGTACGTATCTTTTTAATTATGAAGTGCGAATTACTATAAATGAGGTACTTATGTATATATCGTCAAACAATATCAATTTCACTAGCTATAAAATGAGTATTTTATTATGCCGAATATTTTTCAAAGTAAGAACGTACTGCGATTTTGAAAATTATACGTGAAAAAAGTTCGAAAAACAAAAGTAGTAGAACTAAAATTTTTTCACAAATCAAGAGTACACTATAAACAATTAACATTTATCAAAATAATGAACAGATGCAATATGTTAACAACTTTATTCTGTTAATTATCAACTGAATTAAACTGTTATGAAAAAAATTCTGCGCCCAGTCAACAAAATTATCACAACGATTACCATAATTTTTTTTAATTTGTTGAACAATCGCTTAATCCCAGAATGTTGAAACATTGACTACTTAACATTGATTGAAGGTTAAATCAGCATTGGTTGAGCGTTGATTCAACATTAATAAAGCGTTGAATCGGTGTTTATAATGCGTCGAATCAACGTCATCAAGATTTGAAACAACCATGAATGTTCAGTGACATATTAACTTACAATTATCTCAGTTCAAGAGTTCGTTTGTAACTGGAGTATAATAATAAATGATAATACACGGTAATACAGCATTGAACACTCAATGTGAATTCAACGTTAGATCAACGTTGAGATACTCGCCAACTGATTAACGTATAATCGATGTTTCTTGAATGTTGCTTCAATCGATGTGTCAAATTGCTAAAACAGTGAATATTTGGGAGCACTGTTTGACTTTTAAGAAACACTCTGTAAACATACGTGAAATTTTGAAACGCTTGAATCGATTTTTAAGGTCATCCAATCGGGAGTTTGGAGCGAAGTCATGTTTCGATAATTAAAAAAAATAGCAATCAGATGCTGATTTGCTGGCCAGAGCGTAATTGTACATAACATTTCGCGTGTTTTGAACTAACTTTCGACTATTTCCCATGACAAATTATAACTAATTGTGATAGTGATTTCTAATTTTTCGGCATTTACATTTAAGGTCACCTGAAAACAAAGAAATAATTTTTTTACAAATTTGCCATTGAAAATTGTCGAATGTTAGTTCAAAACATGCGGAATTTTATGCACAATCTGCCTCTGGTCAGCAAATCAGCATGCGATTGCTATTTTGACTTAATTATCGAAACATAACTTTTCGCGCCAAACTCGCGATTTGAACTTACTCCACGCATTCAACATGACCTTATCTAAGATTAAATAAATTATAGACGACGCAGACTATCTAGAGGACCTGTATGTAGACAGTGAAGGAAACGTCAGTGTCAAAGGAAAACGCAAAGCAAACAAGTTGATGGCGACGCCAAAAATAATGAAGTTTAAAAAACGCCAAGAGGCTAAAGAAACAACAGAAACAGCAACGGAGGTCCAGAAATCTTTACAGGATGAGGAATCAGTTTCAGGTTAGATCATTGTGTATACTCCAAGTGCACACTAACATAATAATTTATTCCATTTTGTTAAAATCTGATTTAAATACGACCATTCTAAAATGTATTATTTGTATCATCAAATCACTTGTATAATTTGCGATCTTTGTTATTTTATTCCAATTATAAAAATAGTAAACTTGTATCCAAATAAAATTATTTAAATCAAATAAATTATTCTCTGAGTGTATTGGTACTGTAATTATTGTTAGTGTATTGGCAATGTAACATATCAGCCTAATTAGAAATTAATTTTATGCGAAACTCATTTCATTCGATTTTGAGAATTTATATGCACTCACTGTATATAACTTGTGAAACGAAGGCTATTTGACCTGAATGCGATCTTTTTTTAATGAAAAAAGAGATTTCACATTCATATATCCGCAAAAGGATGCATTTTACTGTAAAACGGATAATTCGTTGAATAAACGATACCGTTTTACAGTAAAATGGCGTTCTTTATTAGGTAACGAAATATTTCAAGATAACCGAACTAAATCTAAACGATTTGCGTATTTTCAATAATAGAAATTTTTTAGAATATGGTAAAAATGAAAATATTCATGTAAAATACTCTTTACATTACGGTAAACATATTGCTGTGCGTATATTTTTTATTCACGAAAGAAGTGGATATAGTTTTGATTATTTCTATAGTTGAATATTGAAATAATTTTACCATACTGTTAAACAAAATGGTATAATCTGACGTCACATAGTGAGAAACATTGAATGAAACATTGAATGCTTAAACAATTTTTGAGGGCCTTAATCATACTGATTAATTTCTGTATTTGAAACAGATATTATAGATAAAGGGGACGATAAATCTCAAAATTTCTCAAGCGATGACGACAGCGATACGAGTTCAACCCATGAAGAAGGTAAATATTTATCATATTCAAATTTGTTCGGACGTTTATCTGAGTTTTTTCGGAATAAAATATATCATGTCGTCCAAGTAGGTAAATCGATGGTTTATCGCACTTAAGGTGAAATATCAAATCTATTGTCACGGAGTTAGTGCATTTTTAATTTGTACAGTTATTAGAAGACAATTTTTACATCTGGCCTTTCATTACTGCAAGTAAATTTTATATTGAAATGTTTAAAAAATGTTTCAAAATGTAAATTTTGTTCGTTCTAAAAGTTTGTCAACAAATTGCAGTGAAATTAAATTTAACGAAATGCTCAACATTTTCTCAATTAGTATAAAGACGATGCAAAGGCCGGTTTTTTTGAAATTCGCATTTTTTTATTTTTATATTAAAAAGACCCTGATCAAGTAACTTATGACTAATAAATCGCCTTAAAATCCACGCATCAAAAAACCTTTTTATTTTTACCTACACTAGTAAATTAAATATCTTACTGGTGTTCCATTTTAAGAGATATATTTGGCGTTTCAAGGTTGTTAAAACATTTCATTTTGAGAATCATTTGTTTACTTAACGAAAGTATTTCAAAATGAGACTTGTCTTTTCATTATAGATGCACAATATCTTACAATTTCTAAAATTAACGGTATTTGTCATTTAGCATCGTTCTCTCAAAGTGAAGCAGATGACACCCCAAAGGACAAAGAACAAGGACCAATAAATAAGGACCAGAACAAGAAAAAGGATGACAAGGTAAACAATAAAATATAAATAAATAATAAAGATGGATTTCACCACCCTATTTTACTGTTAAATTCAACTTTGCAAAAAAATCATTTTAAAGAAACGTACACGCTATTAAAGCGTGGACGTGTACAGTAATAGTTTTCCTTGGTTTTTCGTTAGCTTTAAAGGAAATTTAATTTTCTATAATTTTTCAAGACAGAATTTTAATATCAGGTTTCATTATAATGTTATGAACAATAGAGTTAAAAAAACACGTAAAAACTAACTTTTTTGGCAATTTTAAATTTGTTCTTACATTATTGGTGATACATTTTATTGACAATGTTTATCAAAATTGTGTCTTAACAAGTTGTAGCCCTATCAATTTGGAAAAGATTGGCAATCATTTAATAAAAATTAGTTAAAAATTGGACGCCAAGGAGCATTTTGAAAATACATTTTTTTCAACACATTTTCATAAATAAATAATAAACAATGCATTTTTTTCAAGTTTTTTTTCGAGTTACTAAAGGGGGGGGGGTTTTGGCACTATCATGACCCGAAAAATCATCCTGATTCGGTGAAAAATGACGAATATAGCCAATTCACTTGCGATACCCCTTAATAAGCTAGAAAACAATCATTTTTAATTTTTACAAGTGTAGGAATACAATATACTGTTTCAAAGTTATATCACCACCGTGTACTTTCAAATTTCGCCACTGTTGAGCGATTTTTCGAGCGCTGCGAGCATTATTGGGTTAGCGTATAGAAAAATATTATCATATTTTGAAGTTCGACTTGAACATAAATCAAATTCGTTAATGAAAACAATAAATCAAAGTTACTTTCCACAATTGTGTTATTTTCGTCAAGATTTTAGAGAAACATGAGCTTTCACCATTTTCCAATGAATTTTTCAAGAAAAACTTTATCTTAAATTTGGCAATTCATTTTTAACATATTTGGTATGTGATTAAATGTCATAAAAAATTTGGCGCTGTTTTAAAACCAATTTAGTGTGTCAATTAAAAAAAAAAGTCAAATTAAGAAAATTCAATGCAAATTAATTTGAATACAGATACATTGTTTTAAGTATAAATTAGCAAAGCATATTTAATGTCATTCATAAATTGCATTGCATAAATTGCAATTAGTTTTTTAAGAAAAAGTTTATCATGCATTGTGGTATTTCATTTGAACATACACTTGGCAACAAAAAATTCACGATTTTTCCAAATGTTGCATTTTTTGTTGCCGATTATATTTATTTTATATTTATTAAACATTTTTTTTTATTATCAAATTATTATTATAATATCAGTTTCCGGCTACATTGCTGGAAAAGTACTGGCATTTTAAAAAATTTTTGAAGTAAGTGATCATAATTACATGCTGATTTAATTAATTATTGAATTTTAATCTTACAGTTTGAAATAAAAGAAGGGACCGGAGTCTTCTTAACCTATCAGGATGACATTATGCTGCGCAGATTCCGGCCCAAGTCGAAGGCACTTACAAGAGCTATTCTGCAAATTTTAGTTCCACTGGACGTGCTGCCAAACAGCACAGCATGTGGAAAAAGCCGCAAAAACGAAAAACTCGTGGCCATTCCAAAAAAGACCCTGGAGGCGATTCATTGTAAGTATTTTTCCGACAGCCGAAACATGCGTTTATTCGTAAATTTCCGAGACGTGCCTATTTTCGTTTATTACTTAAACGTGTCACTTTTCGTTAGGCACACTGTAAAAAATGTGCAGATTCAGGCGTCTTAATCAATGCAATGTGTCTTAAATACAGACGCAAAGTGTCTTAAATCTAGACAAAAGTGTCTTAAATTAAGACGCTTTTAAGAAGTGACTTAAAAATGTCTACAAATGGTGTCTGAACTTAAGACACTTGAGAGCACTCAGTAAATATACGCTGAATAAACAAATAAGAAGTTATAGTGAACGTTTAAAGGGAACTGTAATCATAGTACTACCTTAACAATCTATAAGTATAAATAGTAACATTCGTGAAAAATGCTTTAAATAACGAAGTTCATACATCTACACTGCAAAAACAAATGTCTTAATGTAAGAGGTATCGTTCGTGTAAGTGAGTAAATGTATCTTATTGTAAATGACTAGGACCAAACGGGCGCTTCGCGCCCGCGAAATTTCAAAGTTTAATATTATAGCAAAAAATTACGTTACCATTTACACTTCCGTCAAAGGCTTTTCAAATCTGTCAAATATGACAGTCAAAGGCTATGTTACATTCGGAAAATTTGAATAAATGACAACAATGAATAAATCGACATTTCGATACGAAGCTAAGTTAACGGGGCACATGACTTTTTTTATATTGCACAAAATGGCCATTAAGATAGATTAAAATTCTTAACCTCTTATTTTAAGAGATATGTAAGAGACTTCTTTTTCTAGTGTATAAGACTTCAGAGGCAAACAAATTTATCCAATTTGGACCAAATGATAAAAAGTTATAAATAAGACCTGCGAAAATTTATTTCTCATTTTGTATTTACTGAGTAAGAAATTTTCGAATACGGCGTCTTTGAAGCAAAAAAATTTGAAATTTGTTGACCAATGTAATTGAAATAAGTCGTAATTTCTTTACAGATTATGTGTCTAAACATGGGAAGGAACCACTAACGCCAGCTCAAATCAACCGAACTATCAACCTGCACATTTCGGAGCTGCGAAACCCTACAAAACAGAGGAAAGCGCAGAAAAAAGAAGAAGAGAAAGATAAACGACAGAAAGGAGAAGAACAAAAAGGCAAACGTAAAAAACAAGAAGCGGGTATAAAAGAGAAAAATGACGATGACATCAAGAAACGGAAGACGCAAATAGACGAGAAGATAAAGAAGAATAAGGAAGTGAAACAGGACTCGGTGGAGAAAGAGTTAGAAGATGTGAGCGAATCTGATAAGAACCGCAACAGCGATTCAGACTAGAACGTCAATTAATGCTGCATCGTTCAATTTGATTAAAACTTAGAAAATTCTTCAAAGTATACGGCGAAAAAAGTATGCTAAATTTCAAAGCGAAACAATCTAAAAAAATTTCAAGTAGGGTATATGAAAAGATAGGATGAATGTGTGAATAACTCTAACATTCTTCTAACATTCTTCTATTCCATATTTCATATACTCTACTTAAAATTTTTTTGATATTCTGTATTCGAAAATTAAGTATACATGTTTTCTTAGCGTTTAAAACATTGTTTAAGATTACGAAATCGATATGTTAAACATGCGATAACATGCGAATGATTTTGACCTGAATGACAAAAAAGGGATATTTATTTACATAACTTGATGAGATGATGACACAATTAGCGCGTTTTCCGGGAGCTTTGTTTGTATATTTGTTTATCTTACCCCGCGACTTTAGACATAGTTTTGCTTATTTTATTATTTCACTTATTCGATAACCGCTTATCATGGCAAATTGTAAGCGAAATTCCAAAGTTTTGAAATAAATATATTTCAGATAATAATCTTTGACTATTGGCAACCAAACTGTATCCATTTTCAAATTAATCTGGCTCCATTGCCACCCTACATAACTTTTAATTTGCACGTTAACAACAATAGAAATGTCGGTTTGAGAATCTGTCCATTTCCCTGTAAAAAATTTTGGATAAATGTGAATAGAAAAGAATTGGATTTTTAGTCAAATTTAGCATTAATTAGAATAGACTGGAATTCACTTTTACTGTTTGAATGTTATAAGTAGTTGAATAAATTCTAGTTCAGGAGTTCAAAGTTCACTTTTTCAAAATGTCAGGTGAAAGGAATTCGTTTTGTCAGTTTGAATCTAGATTTTGGAATAGAAAATAAACAAATTCTTTTTGAAGAATTCAAAATTGGTCATGAGTAGTATTGATAAACCTCCGGAATAGAACGGACTAGAATGCAATTGAGATTCAAATTATGAATTCAAAATCTTACCACTTAGGAATTCATTATTTAAAAATGAATTCTTTCCCATTCATATCCATCAAACATTTTTAGTAGGGTTGCGGTTACTGAATATATCTGAATTTGTATTTTAAAGTATTTTGAATTAATATTTCAATTATGGTTGTGGGGTTGCAGTCATTTTTAATATAGTCAATGATAACGCTCGCTTAGCTTGTTCTTATGTGGTTTATGATACCTTCATAACTTTTGAAGAACCGTCTCCAAGAAAATTTATCCAAATATAGTATTTCATCTTTATGTTCTTTTTTAAATTGTTTTGTATTTAATCAGTTCATTATATTACATGATATTTTACATTTGGATTCATTATATATAATTTTAATGCATTTTGTTTCTTTCTATGAAAATATTTATAACTGTTTTTTATGAAAAAAGACATTCTGAATTTTGTGTGAAAAATAGCATTGCAATTGTAATGAAAAATACGATTTAAATTTCACTTTCTTCCAGTTTTATTGCATTTGTAATGTTTTGTTTCATTTTCTTTGAGTTTATTTCACTTTGTTTCAGTTTGTTTCATTCAAATTAATTTAGTTACATTTTATTTCATTTTTTATTCAAAAATATAATTAGAATTTCTCGCGAATAACTTGTGTTGAGCTTGTCAACAGAAGTTCTAGGTGTTGACAACACAGAAAAATTATATGAATTATTACCTATCTTCTTACTTAAGTTTGTTTTAGAATTTCTCGCGAATAACTTGTGTTGAGCTTGTCAACAGAAGTTCTATGTGTTGACAACATAGAAAAATTCTATGAATTATTACCTATCTTCTTACTTAAGTTTGTTTATTACTTATCTTACATTTATTTATTTACTTATCTATAATTACTTATGTTTTTAAAAATAATGAATTATTACATATAAAAGTCTGTCATTTTAATTTTAGATAAAAAAAGTGACCAATTTAATTGCATTTTATTCTATTTAATATCAGTTTGTTTCATTGTGTTTCATTGTGTTTCAAGGACGCCGTCAGGAAACGATGCATGGTGGGAAACGCTGCAAGATTTAGTCTAGAATATTTTCCAAACTAACCTTTCATATTCTATGCAGACAAAACAAGACTCTCAAAGTCTAACTTAAAATGTAACAATAATTTAGTATACTAAATAATCTAAAATTAATTTAGTTTTGCTAAAATACAAACAAATGCAACCGGAAACAAGCATTGAGCCAGACTCTATACAGACGAGTCTATCCAAACTAGTTTGAAAAGAATAGAATAAGCTCGCCATTTTTATCCAGTATCGCCCAAAACTAAATATACATGAAATATTCGGTCGACACTTGATCTAATCAGGTCTAATAAGAATTCGAAATAACTGAGGCGCTGATCTAGTATAAGAAGTAACAAGATCAGACAGGGTTGGATCCGAACCAGATCTGTATAGAAACAAAATTTCATCTAGACTCTCATCGTGTCTAGATAATACTGGCGGATACGATCCCAGACTGAATTCATATTAGAGCTAAACTTAATATGAATTCTTCTATAGCTAAACTTAA
This sequence comes from Ceratoteleas bidentatus, assembly GCA_022817645.1. Classification (NCBI taxonomy): domain Eukaryota; kingdom Metazoa; phylum Arthropoda; class Insecta; order Hymenoptera; family Scelionidae; genus Ceratoteleas; species Ceratoteleas bidentatus. Next base: position 3,521 of record JABFPB010003800.1, on the reverse strand, counting down.
ATCATTGATATTAGTATGGAATAAGACTGGATCTTAAGGGGATTCAGTATGGGATCAGAATGCACACCAAACGTGATCCAGTCTTATCGATAGTCGGGATAAAATAGGCTGCCTATGCATTTCCTAGACTGAATCCAGATTAGAACCAGAATACATTCATACTCTTATCAGTCTGAATCGGATACGGCGGAGGTCGAAATTTCTACTCACCATACCGGATTCGGACTATAAGAAGAATCTGCATGAAGTATGGCGTTTATTCTAATCCGAGACTAAATCCGGCTAAGAGTCAAACTTATGCCAAAGCCTTATAAGTCTGGATGGGATACATACACGGTCTAGCGTGTCATTCTCCACACCCTATCCCGACTATACGATGTGTCTAGATAAATTATGTTGCGTATGCTGATATCACATATAATCCAGATAAGAGCCAGACTTAAACCAATGATTAGACTATGGAATAAGTCTAACTCTGATCAGGATTCAGCCTGGGATCAGAATACGCACCATATATCATCCAGGTTAATCGTAGAGTCTGCATTGGTTCTGGGGAGTAAAATGACATCCAAGGCTGTATCCGATCCATACCAATAAGAGTATGCCATGAGTTTGGATCTAATCTGAATTCACTCTGTCAAATATATAGGCAGAATACTTTATCCAAATTGATTGTATGGTCTGGACAGGATCTGGGCAGCGGAAAGTTTGGCCAAGGCTGTTGCTAATACACACTGATAACGGTATGGCACAAGTCTCGATCTTATCTTAATTCAGTCGAGGATCAGAACACACACCATACTTTATCCAAATTCATCGTCAATGGTTAAAATCGTCTTGGATTATATGTGGTGCCTATACAGATCTTGAACTCGATCCAGATATTCCAATCCGATACCGAATATTCCAATTCCCAGATCATATCCTGACAATACGAAAAGTCTGAATAAAGTATGGCGCGTATTCTGATCCCAGACTGAATCCAGATCAGAGCCATCCTTTTTCCATATTCTTAACAGTCTGGATCGGATACAACCTTAGTTGAACTCTTAATACCCCACACCACATCCAGACTATACAATGAGTCTAAATGAAGTATGGTTAGTATTCTGGTCCGAGACTGAATCAAGATTAGAGCCAGAATTATGCCATATCAGTCTGGTTCGGATACCCCGACGGCTGACCAATCCACTCCCCAGACCGCATCCAGACTATGCGACCAGTCTGGCTGAAGTATGGTACGTATTCTGGTCCCAGACTGAATCCAGATTACTGCCAGACTTATGCCATACTCCTATCAGTCTGAATCGGACCCCGACGGCCGACAAATCTACTCCCCAGGCCTCGTCCAGACTATGCGGTCAGTCTGGATGAAATATGTTACGTATTCTCGTCCCAGACTGAATCCAGATTAGTGCTAGACTTAAGTCATACTCCTAACAGTCTGGATCGGATACCCCGACGGCTGACCAATCCACTTCCCAGACCTCATCCAGACTATGCGGTCGGTCTGTTTGAAGTATGGTACGTATTTTGGTCCCAGACTGAATCCAGATTAGTGCCAGACTTATGATATACTCCTATCAGTCTGGATCGAAAATTTAACCTCAATTCATACAGAAATATATTATAATTTGTCACTTTCAAATACCAGACTGATGCCAGACTAATTCCAAATTACTCACCCGAGACCATTCTAGAATGTGCCCACTGAACGCACGCGAAATATATATTTAAGTAAAACTGTAACACGGAAAAAATTGTACCTACCTTTGATTGTAACGGCTGCTGCATTTCGTAGGCTTATCTCCATTCGTTCCAAACCCAGCATCACGGACACTTTTTGACGTCTAATCACAAAACACTAAACCATATTATCTGACGCGACGAGACGTCTTGTGTTAAGTCAAGATGGTTGCCGATGAAAACGACGCATGCGCGGTGAGCATCGCGCGGCATAGCCATCCATGTTGGCGGCCATGTACAATGGGTTGACATCGAAGGCACAATGTCCGCGCATGCGTCGTTTTCAATAGACGCCATCTTGGCATAAAGAAACACGTCGCGGCGCGTCGGATAGTGTGGTTTAGTGTTTTGTGATTGAGTATCAAAGTGTGTCAATGATGCTGGGCATGGAGAAGAGCCAACGAAATGCTGCAGTCCGTAGAATCAAAGGTAGGAACAAATTTTGCAAACGTTTTATAATTATACATAAATATAAATTTAGCATGCGTTCAGTGGGCACATTCCAGAATGTTCTCGACTGAACAGTCTGGAATTAGTCTGGACTTAGTCTGGAATTAGTCTGGTATTTGACAGTGGCAAAATAGAATATACAGTCTGATTATTAACTGAAGTCTGATTCTAGTATAGTTTAAGGTTAAATCTTGGATCCAGACTGATAAGAGCATAGTCTGATATCCGCATAGTAAACATAATTTATCCACACTCATCGTAGAGTCTGGATGCGGTGTGGGGAGTGGATTGGTCACCCTTCGCAGTATCCAATCCAGACTAATGAGAGTATGGCATGAGTCTGGCTCTAATCCCGTCAGTCTGGGACTAGAATACGAAACATAGGTCATCCAGACTCATCGCAGAGTCTGGATGTGATCTGGGGAGTGGATTAGTCGGCCGTCACGATATCAGATCCAGACTGATAAGAGTATGGCATAAGGCTGGCACTAATCTGGATTAAGTCTGGGACCAAACTACGTACCATACTATATCCAGACTGATCGCATAGTCTGGATGCGGTCTGGGGAATGGATTGGTCGGCCGTCGGGGTATCCGATCCAGACTGATAGGAGTATGGCATAAGTCCGGCTCTAATCTGGATTCAATCTTATACCAGAATACGCACCATAATTCAAGCAGACTCATCGTGAATTTTGGATGAATTGTGGTACGTATTTTGGTCCCAGACTGAATACAGATTAGTGCCAGACTTGTGCCATACTCCCAACAGTCTGGATCGGATACCCAGACGACTGACCAATCCACTTCGCAGACCTCATGCAGACTATGCGATCAGTCTAGATGAAGTATGGTACGTATGCTGGACCAAGACTGAATGCATATTAGTGCCAGACTTATGCCATACTCCGATCAGTCTGGATCGGATACCCCGACAGCCGACCAATCCACGCCCCAGACCTCATCCAGACTATGCGATCAGTCTGGATGAAGTATGGTACGTATGCTGCTCCCATACTGAATCCATATTAGTGCCAGACTTGTGCCATACTCGGATCAGTCTGGATCGGATACCCCGACGGCCGACCAATCCACGCCCCAGACCTCGTCCAGACTATGCGATCAGTCTGGATGAAGTATGGACGTATTTTGGTCCCAGACTGAATCCAGATTAGAGCCAGACTTATGCCATACTCCGATCAGTCTGGATCGGATACCCCGACGGCCGACCAATCCACGCCCCAGACCTCATCCAGACTATGCGATCAGTCTGGATGAAGTATGGACGTATTTTGGTCCCAGACTGAATCCAGATTAGAGCCAGA
>JABFPB010003799.1:0-16255 GCA_022817645.1 Ceratoteleas bidentatus | reverse complement strand
TCAATGTACTGACAGAAACCGCCTAGAAAACATTAGGACTATCCACATTAGTCCTAATGGAATTTTTTAACTGGGAAGGTTTCACCGTTCAAAAGGCCAGCATTTTTCTCAGTGTACCAGGAAAATTTCGGTATATTACAGAATATTCCTGGTGCATGTAATATTAGAGTTCTTACATCGCAATTCATGGCTTTTCATACATGATATTCCATTGGAATTTTATCAAATTCCTGTTCCTGGTTTAAAAAACGTAAGGTTTCGGCCTGAAAAATCGGTGCAACCAGAAAGTCGCATTCCAAATGTGAAATTTCGAAGTCGGACATAGAGTTTCGGCCTCAAATGAACAATTTTCAGGCCGAAACTCTATTTTTTTTAACCCAGGGGTTGCCCGTTTCATACCCAATTAAAAATCAATCGAAACCATTAGAGACATACAGAAACACAGTTAAAAACCGCATAGAAATCATCAGAGAAGTCTTTTTATGCATAAGTACGATTACATGTCAAAACCATACTAAAATTCAGTCACTTTACTGTAAAAAACCGCAAAGATACATAAATATCTAAACTGAACCAGTCATAATGATATCTCATGAAATTTTTTACTGGGTAGTAAGATTTTTCCTACGAAATGCTATGCGCCTTGTACCAAAGTTTCTCTGAAAATGTCAGTGTTACAATCTTTTTGATCTTTTACAAAAGTATATAGTATGTATAATTAATTAATTTTTATTTTTATTTTAATTGGTGATTGTTTAAAAAAGTAAGATAATTCAGAACCAGAAACAGATTGTCACGACATCTTGATGGAATCCGTGGAGTCTCTCACCGCCACACTCTAGGTCGGCTGCTCTTGCTATGTTTATCTATCCTTCTCAATGTCCAGGCCAAAATTAGCCCTGTCATTGTCTCGCCAAACTATACTCCAACCCATAATCCTTGTCCCTGGAATGAGTAGAGCATACACACTCCGCTCCCCACAGCCATAACTACGAAAAAAACAAAAACAATATATAATAATGGAACATCAAATTGACCTGATAGCTCTCGCGAGATTCGCTGGTGTGCAAATGTCACCAGATATTATGAAGTAAGCAATTTAGAGTAACCTATTCTTATATCGAATCAATTATCTGCAGCAGTGTTTAGTAAATATATATCAACGACGAGAATAAATTTCAAAATGTGGAATACACACAATAATGTTGCGATTCATATTTAATTATTATTTTTTTATAAAAACAAAATTCTAGTATATCATTCCATATTATTCTTTAATGACAATCATATTAATGTTTCAGAATATTGATGGATATGTTGCATCTACAAGTACCACCGCAAGATATTTATGCAATTTTGAAACAAATCAGCCAGGCTGATTCAAAAACGCACCAAGCCACTAGGGCATCTTATGGAGGGTATCATAAAAAATAAGTTCATGAAATAAGTTTCAATTATGCTAAGCTAAGATTTAAGGAAATATAATAAAGATATTATTTTGTAAACTGAAAATGTAAATCATTTACCCATCAGAAGTGTCTGTTGATGTGCAATTAGGATTGATCATCGATTGGGATCGCCTTATTCAAAATGCAAAATTATATTTTATTAATTCTCTTGTTTTAAACACACAAATGCACCGATGATTCACTTTGTGAACATTAGCCACATTATATTACTAGTATAACGAACCTTAGACATATATAATATTTTATAAATATAAATAAAAACACTTTTTAATTCTGTTCAGCTCCCATTCTGGCTAACTGGTCTGCCATTTCATTTCCCGTATTTCCTTGGTGACCTCTAACATGATTCTAAAGACAAAAAGAAATTGAAGTTATTAATATAACAAATTACTTCTCTGCACAAAATCATTTTAGATGTAATTTTTACCCAATTAATAGAGTCGAATTTTACAAGCTCCTTTTCCATTTCAATCAGTTCTAGTTTATTTATCACATCGTCTCCTTTAGTATTCTTCCAATTGTTCTTTTTCCACTTTGGCATCCATAAGTTAGCACAGTTGATTAGGAACTGCGAGTCAGTATTGATTTTGAGTTTCTTTACTCCATTTTTAAAAGCTTCCTTAGCAGCTTCAGTCACAGCTTTTATTTCTGCATAATTATTAGTTGATCTTGTATCTACTGGACGAGAAATGTTCCTGCACCAAAAAATATTGTTATTAATTTAAGGATTATTTTTTCATTAATTTTATAAAACTTGAGAAAAACATTAAATATAAAATATCACATATTCCCAACTTAGTCTAGCGAAATACTTATACAGAATTCCGTATTGAACTATAATTCCTGATATGAAATTGAGAAAAAACAATTACAAAGGATGTTCAAATCCAAAGAAGGCTCCTATTCCAGCTTTCGCGTTTTTCCTTCCATTTTTACTGCAAGCTCCATCAGTCCAGACATTAACATATCCATCATCGTCAACTTGAAAGTAGTTGCGCCCCACCAATTTCTAAGAAATTTATCAAATATTCAAGTTATGTATGAATCATGTTAAGGTTCTCATGTGGAGCCTTTTGTGGCTCCAGAGAAAAAAATGTGGAGGCATATTAGGACCTTAATAGTTTCCAATTCTTAGCTCCAGTCTAAGCTCAGTATATGGATACATTTTACAGGTATTGCTTTAAATTGCTTTAAATTTAAAATAAACAATCTTATTACCAAGTTTGAATTTAAATCAGATGTAGTTGATCCAGATTTGTCATTTTCAGAGCTTGTTGAATATTGTCTTTGATTTGCAGGCTTTCTGTTCTTGGAGATGGTATAAGGTGCATTAGTATTCTTACTATAAGTTGAAGATGCTGATGATGACGATCCCCTGTAAATGAGAAAATGATATTCCTTTTATATATACTTTAATTTCCTAAATATTGTTTAAATTTCAGATTATATTGATCATTATACAATTTATATTGTTTGTTATTGTGTTATTATAGAATGAATCATTATCATTATAAAATGTATATAGTTTAGTTTCTTTAATTATATAATGATATTCTATCCTTTTGAATAATACAATTAATTAGAAACTAGTACATTCATTACGAATAATAAAAACGTACATTGTTTATTACCTTATTCTTCTTTAAGAAAAATTAATATTTCTTACCCATCTACAAAAGCTTGAGCTTCTGCCTGCGAAGAGAATTTTTTATATTTTGCACCAACATACTGATGAACCTGAGCTTTACATTCGTCCCTGAAAACAATGCATCATTCATTAATTAAATATGTTATTTATTAGTTAATTCATTAAATGTCAAATACAAATATTTACCATGTTCCGTAAATCCCAGGAGTCCTACCTTTTGCAACAGCATAGTAGTAGCCCATGTTTTTTATGTATCTACTAAACTGTTCCAAAAACAAAGTTTTGTACATCAAAGTACACAAAACGTACCTTCCAGACTTTCATTCATAAACACTCATCTCAGCAAATTCCCAATTTCATTTATCTTCAATATTGATTCTATAAATTATGAACCACTGTGGATTAATATTATTGTTTTTAACTGAAATTATAGTTCTTTGGTCTACTGTTCTAAACAGGATATTAATCTGACACCAACAAACATATTTGAAACCATTACCTTCTTTGTTGACAGTAGGAGATCGTAGCATGCAAACTGAAATGTAAGGTTATTTTAAATGGATTATGTTTACAAAAACGAGTCATTCAATAATCTTTCATTGTCATGTGTAAAATACATCTTCATTAATGTTTTACAATATTATAAACTATAATGCTTACTTAATTTAATGGAAATAATGTTTAACATAAAGAAATGTATAAGAGAAATGTATAAGAGAAGTCCAGCTACAGGTTACAGTCGTCACTGACTTCATGTCATGAAAAAGAGAGGGAAATTTAAGTCCAGAAAGTTGTTTCAAAATACCAGAATAATGCAACTGGCAGAAATGCACATTTGTAACGTGTATTAACCAAATATTAATTTCATCAATTAATGATTTTATAAGAAACTCCATTAATCATAATACTCAAAGAACATTTAATTGTAAACAAAAATATTAAAAGTGTTCAAATCTTTATTTTTGATCAGCCACATTGAATGCATTTTAAGTTTATAAACTTGAAGATACTTTTACCCAAAAAAATCCAAAAAGTCTCATTGTCCCACGATAAGTCCAATAATTCAGATAAGAAAACAGGTTGCAAGAAAAAATAATGTCGAATAATGGTTTTCACATTTTATTTGCATTTGTTTGACATTACACCTATATACAAGAAATTAAATGAACGATGGTCAAGTATCCAATCGTCGCGTGGCAGATTTCTTAACAAATTCTCAGAACCAACCAATCTGATGCAACTAAGTTGTAAATACTCGACTATTCGTAGATATCTTTTCTGTCTGCAACATATTGTATGATGTCCTTTGGTCTCATTAGCCTATCCGCATCCATATCTGGTATTTCAAAACCAAATTCATCTTCCATGGCCATGATAATCTCAACATGATCTAGCGAGTCCAGACCGAGATCTTGCATAAAATGTGAATCCACAGTCAACTGAAACAGAAGTATCCAACTTATAACACAAATGTTCCTTGACCTCGAGGATTCCGCATAATCAACTTTGTTGAACCAATATCCATCAAAGTCATGAAATAGATTATTTTCAAAGTACTCCATAAAAATTTGAGGCTCAAAATAAATGTATACTTTGAAAATGTACAAGTAAATAAACCATTTTATTTTCAAAAACACAGTGTTTCTGAACAGATCATTTCATTCTGCAATTGTCAAACTTACTATCCCTTCAATCAGTAAACTTGATTTTCAAGAGAAGTAACCATTTTCAAGATTTTATGCGGATACCACGAATGAAGCCATGTACACGTTTCCACAGGATATGTACCTGGTCAGGATTAACTTTATCATAAAGCTTCAGGACCAATAGTACCCGATCTCGAATAAATGCAAGCGAGAGGGGACCATCGTGACTGTAACGGCGCACCTGCTCAATCCGTGGTTCCGCTAAATCCTGCAAAATATAATATTGTATAAGTAAAATTCTAATAACCTTATCTGCAGTAATTTTGTCATAGGCCGTAAGAACTTTCAACACACGTCGTTCTACTTCTGCCTCTGGAATCGGTGCTTGTTTACTCGTTATGTTTCTACAGTAAGCCTATAAGGAAATATAAAATTTTAAATCAAACAATAAAGAGGATTGGTTTTGAAACTCCATCACATACCCTCGCAATTGTTATTCTAAGTAATGTCCACATCATTTTTTTAAGTAACTATGTAAATAAAAAATAAAAAAAGTAATTATTTATAACTTTAAAAAAACTTTCCACCAAACTAAGTGAAAGTAGACAATGTAACCTAAAATTAAATGTTATACTTGACTTTTTATAAAAAAAAAACTTATTTGTCTTTTCGATTTTCTTTGATAACGATGCAGACGATGGAAATTATTGGTAAGATGAGGCACGTTTGTGTGTGGCCTGACATAAAATCAATGTATTTTAATATTAAAAAGGTAAATGTAAAATCATAAAAGAGCATTTTTGCAAAACCGCGTAAGATGCCAGTTATGTAATGACTGAAAATCACCGTGCGAGTAAATGAGTGGAGAATCGGGAGCAAGGAGGATATGGATGGTGGATCGTCTATCATGCCGTATAATCGCCTAGCAAAACATCGTACCTTAGTAATGTAAAAACTCGGTTGACTGTGTCGCAAATGGTGGATCAGTCTTTGGTTTGTTTGAACAATGTGCCGCGAGTTCACAGCGGCGACCCGGCATGCTGATTTTAATAATAATTCGCCGTTTCGCGCAAGAAAACGCACACCCGCGAGAGAAGCCATTTTCACTGTTACAAAACTTGAGCCGGGACATCTGGTGGACGATTTCGGCCGCGATTTGTCGCGCGAAGTTTAAATAAGAAAGAGGTAAAAGCGGGGCAAAAACAGTTTCCGATTTGAAATTGGTGAACGATTGTTAAATCATTAAATATTGAATAATCATGCAATGTATTATAAACTTTATTATTTTGTGACGTAAAAAATAACACCGCATTTTTATTGAAATTTTGTTGGTTTAAAAATGAATGGGATAAAAAAGAACTAAATATTTTACCGAAATATTCAGCAAACCGAAATATTGAGGTTATAAGAAGTCATTTGAAAAATATTACTAAATTGTTTCAAAGAAACCCTGGAACTTATTGCAGAAATGACTGAAAATTCTGATATTATCTCTAAACAGTACATTTTTTGAAAGTAACACTTATATCTTCAATTTACTGAATAGTTCGATAAAATATTCAATCGTTTTATAGTGAATTAAAAACCTACTATAATAATAAAAAAACAACGTTCCGTTTACTTTATTAAGTATATTTCATGTTTCTTTTATATTCAATTATGTGATATGTTAACATTAACATTAACATACGGTTTACAAAAACTTGAACAAGTGACACTACTACCGCTTCTACTCTACAACATCTTTCGTATCGCGGCCGCGCGCCCGCCATCCTGCGATACCTTCGTCTCATCCTCCTATCAGCGCGGACGCGGGTTCGAGCGGCCGAACCTTATTTTATTCTTACGCCTACCAAATGATACGCTTCATTGGTCAATCTTAGCAAATAACCGCGCTTGATATGTATACCGTCCGACACAGTACTCAGAAATACGCCTGCGGCGGTAGCGCCCCCGCGGTATCAAATTCGGCAAAATACTCGTCAAACGCAAACTTCTTTCACCGACTGCAGTCAGTCGTCTCGCTTCATTACGCCGGCTTACATCGTTTCACAGTGGTTACTTTCGATAAATAACTCCTTAACTAATCACCAATTAGCCCGCAAAGGAACTCTACGCTACATCACTCGGTCTAGAATATAATACAAAGGGAAACGAAATGTCGCGCAAGTGTCTATTGGCAGGATCAACGCATTTCAGAGCCGATTGTTCCACTGCTAAGTTTCAGGATGACTCCGGGGAAGTCGCCTTAAACTGGATGGATTGTCGGGTTGAAATTGAAACATAATTGAAAACGTAAGGGAGTCGATTGTGTACTCTTATCACCTATTCTCGTAATGATACTTATATATATCTTTATATATGCATTTATATATAATAATATATATATGACATAGGTTTTTCTACAATCACCTTCTCCTGGTTTGTCGGCTCAAAAACCGGTTCAGTCAGAAATATGTGACTCGTGGACGTAAAACACGTTACAAAATATTGTCTATCAATTCATTTTCTCGCGAAAAACCTGCGCCGAGGCATCGGAGCAGGAGTTCAGTTGAACACAATTTGTCAGTGTGAACATGTTTTGTGCTGACGACGTGAACCAATTTTCGATACCATAACCGTTGTATGCGGAAAATGCTACAGCGTCTACGATATTCGCCTCGCTTGTACAGTTACAAACTACGCGCGTCGAAAACGCAGAACCGTGGAAGAACCGGCTCCGCCCGAAAATATAAGTTTGTTCGTACGATAATTGTTTGCGTCGAACTACGCTACAACCGGTGCAGTTGTACCAATGCTATTGTTGCGCTAGACTCTGATATATCGGCTGCTATCACGAACAGTGTGGATAAAAATGTGTGTATTATGTACATGCAAATGTACGCGATGCGAATAACACAATGAACTGTTTTACCTGCCCGAGCTGTCTCTAATCGCACGTTCTACTACATACTCGTTTTGCTTTCGTGTCCCACGACATCGGACGATTGGATACCGCCCCTTGCTATAGGGAAATAGGCGTGGACGAACAAAACGGGTATTTGACGGTTCGCGCAAATCAATCGGGAATCTCGTTTCCTAGCTTGTTTTCGCCTTTTGTTCGACAACGGGTCAAAGCAATTGTGAAACAAAATCATCAGACGGGCGTAAAGTCGTCGGGTAAGAATCGTTCGTGAAAAAGAGAAACCATTGCGTCCAATGTTTCGTCGATTATCAAAGCGCGTTATCAAAATCGATGTAAATGTGTACAAACGGTGAAAAACGTGGTACCGACGCAATTCTTCGGGATTCCCACTTCGCGTGGAATAGATCACAACGTAAAATACTGATTAACGGGTTAAAGTAGAGTGTAATCTCTAATGTAAGTGTGGCGCTTAAAATTAGCTGTCGTATGTACATAAGATTGGGAATTAATGGATCGCCAGTTCGCGACGCCCCGCGTTTTGCGAACACTCGCTTTCGGTATCAAAATATCGTTGTTCCGTCGAAATTAAAACTCGCGCGCTTTTTGGATGAGTTCTTTTTACAACGAACACCGAAGGAGTGCCTTACATTACACTCCAATGGTTTTTTACACCATGAGAGATTACAGTCGATTAAATCATCGTATCGAAAAATAAAGGTCTGTCGACAGGTCGGTTTCCACGAAACTGGCGCTCGATCGGACAAATAAAATATAAATATTCAACAGATAAGAACGAGGTACAAATACAATGATGTTATCTATCGTTCAACTGGTTGCCTAGTCTCGAGCAGTGCGTTATCTAAGCGATAGAGCGACTCTCTCGGTCGAACTGAACGAAATTGTCTATAAAGTTTGATCAAACACTGTCATTAGGTTTGTCCGAGTTTAAGTGGAAAACGCTATGCAGGTGTAAATGAAGCGTTAACGTAAAACGTAAATTGGTAAAATTCAAGTCGGTTCCAAAAGTGGGCAAAGCGGTGAATGGTCCCGAAATCGAGAGTGCCCGTACGTTTTAAAGAGAAGAATCGAGGAAGGTCAGGTTGACTCGAAAGAGGTTCGGCTTGGTTCACTCTTAAAAACACAGAGACAGAGAATTTCACTTTAACATAAAGTTCGATTTCGAATACCAGAGAGAAACCCTCTTAGTCAAAACGTTTGACTAACGGAGGATCTAAAGCTACTTGTATTACTTTAAAAGTAATCGCCCAATTTCAAGAAGATTGAAACATATTTAGCCTAAGTTCTCAAGAGTCTTATGGAAAATCTATTCCATGTAACAATTGTCGAGACTCTGTCGCGTTTAATGGTCCTTTCGATTTGAAAAATGCTTCCTTTTTAGCGTCAAACGAGTTCTCGACAAATAAGCGGATTTTCGTTGAAGCGACAACTCGTTCGCAGAGAGCAGATCTTTTTAAGAGTGTTCCGCCGAGAGATCGACCTCAAAATGAAGAGTAAAGGGTAGCCTCAGTCGCAACCCGCGTGTGTTCCTTCGTTCGCGTAGTAAACTCTCTGCATGATGTGACTGGTCGCCTAGAGAACAACATCGGGCAGGGAGCAACGCCACTAGGCGAGTTGCGGGCCTGTCCGATGACCGACTCCAATCATCGAGCCTCCCCCGCCGATATCGTCCCGCACGATTTTACGTTCCTTGTAGTAGATCTCTTCGCTTTCCTTGTCGCAGAGGAGAAGCACTGCGCCGCCGAACAGGAATATCGCAGCGCCCCAGCCAACTCCATAGGCCCATCCAAATTCCCACATGGATCGGTTTCCTGCAAAAATAAACATTTTGTATAATGTTACGAAAAAAATTAAGCCATTAGGCTAAAAGTTATCATCCTTAACGGAAATGTTTTATCTTTAATATTTGAATTATTTTTTAAATTAAGTAAATTTAAGTTAATTTCAGTTGATTTACCATTTAACCCAGAAAAATAAGGACTCAATTTTTAAACAAATTTGGGTTGATATGATTAAAATCAAGTTAATTAAATCGTTCATTTAAATCACGATCTAAATCAAATGACTATTTAAAAAAAATCAATAATTACAATTTTTTATTTTATTTTTAATTTATTTAACAAGCAATCGCCCAGTTTACAAAATGTACCAAATTTGTTGTGTTTATAATAAGCATAAAATATAATACTCGTTTTCATCCGGAGTCGTATAACAGACTCTCTCTCTGGCATTATTCGTAAAATTCCAGTTTGAGAGAGACATATCAATTTCATATTCGTTCGCTAACACACTCATTTTCCACAATGGAGCGTTTCGCCAAACATCAGATCTAGTATTCAGGATATAAAACGTAGTGATGTTCCATATAAATTCTCTAGATAGAACTCTTCAAGATATTTTTGAAACATTCATTTTAAATCAGACAACATTTTTCACTGATTATTCAAGCTAGAATATAATTTGATAGAATAAAAATAGACTAAATATGGTAATTTCTGTATAGAACATATGCTATATTTATTCTAACAGAAGAAAAGTTTTTATGTAATTTCATAATAACGTGTATAAATATTTACTTTAAACAATTTTAAAGCTGTAAAATATTCCGGTAATATTTAATAATTTGCCTATGTATATTTTTCAACTGGAACATTTACAAATTCCTGACACAGTCCAGAAATGTTTTGGAAGATTTGAAGCTATTTTCGACCGTTAGAATGTTGTAAATTTTCACCGAATGCGATGAATGTGTTAAATAATTCACCCGATTTATTTCCACTTGCAAACCGAGTAAATAATTCATGACATGGTTGATCACTTTTTCAAAGACTGCGGTATTAGTAGTGTATTTGCTTGATATTAATTAAACGATACACTTTCAAGGGAATGTAAAATAAGAGATGAACCCTCCGGCTTTCGTTTAATCGATAAAAATCCATTGCGCGGTCTTAATAATAAATTACTTTCATGAACGGAGCAAGTGACATTTAGCAGTAATGAGTTTATAGTAACGTTGTTTCAACCCAATGAGCCGCGGCTGATAACGGCGCTTGATTTGACTGTTTACATTTTATAAATAATATTGGAATAGTCCGACATGATGTTTTTACTCCGAGTCATTGGAATTAAAAATAACTCACCAAGATTTATTTCAGCGGCGAAGCAAACGGGATAAATGACTAGTGCCACCAGCAAGCAAACCACTGGAACATAAACATTAACATAGTTATGAAGTTACATGTTTTTCATACGCTTTTGTCCAAAACATATGATAATTTCAAATAACAGAAAAACGTCGTGATTTATCTGCAAATGCAAACATGGGATGAAACTTACGTGCTATGCCCATGCAAAAAACCGCGAATCTGTAATATTTATGTTTGTCCCGGTGGTCCTGGCTGCGTAAACCCAGTCCAGTCAGAACAGTTGCCGCAATGTCAGCTAAAAGGCACATAACGCACAGTGCTGCTGCCGCTTTGATGTAGGCTGAAATAAAATTGCATTATTATTGAATTACAGAATTGATTTATTATATTTTTTGTCACTGCATGACGCAGTTACACATTATTGCTAACATTAATGTTTTATCGGCTTTTTTTTATAAATTATTTGTATAAATCATTGTATTTAAACATTTTATGTAGACAATTTGGGACAATTTTTTAGGATAATGCTGAACCAGTTTGAAATTGTATGAAAAAATGCCACGAAATGTCAGGGATTATAATTTCAAAAGATTATTAAATATTATTAATAAAAAATAGCATTTCTGATATGTTTATTTATTCCACTTGCATAGTATATAATAGATCCAGTCACTGAACCTTACCAACATCTCGCGCAGGAAAACATCCGGGCGGGTCATTTATGTCAAAAGGTAGCGGTGTTTGAGCATCCTCTTCGATGCAATGTAGGAAGAGACCTTGTTGCCAGCCTATGGACATTAGCCATTGCGAGGAAGCCAAGCCCATTATCATTAACAGTACAACTATTACACCACATATGAAGGCTATCACCTGAAACGGAAGAATGTCTGTTTAGAACCAAGCTAATGAATTGCTTTGGTGAGTCACATTGAATGAGACAAGCCAGACAAGAGACACCCAGCAAATGCAGATTTTGGGTATTTATTGTTATTTTTGTAATTTAATATGAATCTCTATTACATTTACGAGTGTATAGATAATTTAAATATATATATGTGAAGGGCAAAGCGCGAGAGGAAAACTGTGTTGTTATAATGGCAAAAATCAATGTTTACGTTTATTGTGCAATATACATCACTGTCAGATGGTAGAAGTGATATTTCATTATGAAATTGAACATGAAAACATAATGTAAACTGAGACTTGGAAGACTATCACATATTTTACAACAAAAAATGTACTTTAAAAAGTGACATTTATATTTTTTATAGATAACAAGGAAGAAGTCGTAGAATTACATTGAAACAGCAATGAATATAAATTAGAATTTCTGAATTGTTCTTTTGAACTTTTGAGTTGCTGTTTATTTTTATCATACGTACGCCCAGTTAAATATATGTATATGTCCGTTGGGAACGATATTCCATAAATAAAATGTAAATTCTGAAATTTATCTAGGTATAAGATTAATTGAGATGTTGAGGTAGGCAACTCCCACTGGCAAGATTCAAACTAAGTTTCTGCAGTATTCTTTTATTTACAACGTTATACTTTGTATTCTTTGAGATGTGCAAAGCTCTTATAAGCAAAACTGAATTTATTTCAGAGTATCATGTAGGTTCTTTCTGCTTCAGTGTTAGTTTATATTAATTGTTATTTATCAAATAACAATTAATTATTTGATAAATAACAATTAAAATACCTATAGTAAAATCAAATTTATTCGTAATAGGTTAGAGACTTGAACATTCATTACTGTTGGTTAAATCATTAAAAATAATGAAAAATATTTTTTGTGAGCTAAAAACATTGTCAATAATTAATTTACTTTGTTTCTAAATATCATGCTTTTTCACCTTTAAGTATAAAAGGTAAAATAAAGCTAAAGATTAGACTTTACTGTAAGTAAGACTTGGCGTAAGAATATGCTGCAAAGTTTCGTGCAAAGATCAAGTCAACTTGTACACTAGTTTTTTGCCTGTTTTGTACATATTTTATGGTATTTGAAATGAACATAGAACATAAGGCATTGCACATTTAATGTTTAGGCACTAATACATTTACATGAAATGTAACTATCTAAGAAATTTTAGTTCCACTTTGTTCAATGAATCTTTCAGTGTACCTTCCAACGTAGCTTTTTGAGTTACAGAAATTTAATTAATAACAATTAATCAGTAATTCAGTGAATAAATTACTGAAACATACATACAAGTAAAAATGTACATTTTTATTAAAAAATTTAAGGGTTGTTGATTTGACTCTAATTAAGTGTTCAATGCGTATTATTTATGTATATTATATGAATACTCTTAAACATGTTATAAAATTCCGGTTTTCAGAACCGGACTCCTCTTGTAAAAGGAGGATCCGGCGTGTTAATTAGAAGATTCCGCCTCTCACAGAAGTTCTGACAATCGGATTATTTTAAGGTATAAATGATCATATAATAAATACACGAATATTATATAATTTGTTCTATTTGCGAATAATAATAATAATATGATGTTTTTCTAAATCATACAAATTAGATATATTCAGTATTATTTTCAATCTTCATTGTATATTTATGAATTATAGGTAGGAGAACTCGTTGGTTCGGAAGAAAAAGTCAGATTGGCGGTGACATAGTGAACTTTTTAAAAGTTTGCATACACTTTCCCATTAAAATGTTTAAAGATCAGACTTCTTTATTACTAATCTGGCAGTAGGCTTTTTCTGCCGAACCAACGAACTGTAATTATTTCAGTCACATTCCAGAAAAATCGTCCTCAGAATTCCTACAATATTTTATGTTACCACAAGTATCATAACTCTCCCCAAAATAGTCGAATGACTACCACCCATTCCACTTCCACTTAATTTGCTACACTCCATCACGCCATTACATCCAATAAAACACAAAACGAATTTCTATAATCAAATTACACATTAATGCAATTAATATCTACATTCCTCGATTATTGCTTCCTCCATCTCTTCCTGTATTGTTCGCCCTAACTACTTTAACACCAAAAGTCCAAAAATAAACAGGAATTTAAAAAGATCGGATTTATGGGAAGGTTGGACTGAAAGGTTACATTGTCATCATCAATTAAATAAATTAATGTAAATTAAGTAAATACCACCAATGCTAAAATAACAAAATATCAGGAAATGCTAAGAAGCAAAACATGAATAGAAAAAACTTATCACTTATTTTCAATGTATTCAAATTGTGGTGCAATGATAGCTACTTTTTGCAATGGTGCATTCCACATGAAAATATTGCAGCAGAAGCCCCCTCCACAATAATAAGAAATTTAAATAAAAGTGCCATGCCTTTTTACATCACCCTCAACCCCTCCCGTCCTCCAATCCACCCCCCTTTCAATCCTAATTAACGTCCAAACCCAAAAACAAACCCCAATCCCTTCCAAATCGCCTTCTACCTGCGCGATCTCGTTATCTCGGACATGGTCCTCCGCCACCGTGTACATAATCATCTTGGCTGCGTCGAACCGTATCAAAAAGCGTATCAAAAGGAGAGCCCGACTTATTCGTCCTTCAGCGGCGCATTGCCGCGTTCGTCCGTCGCGAAAGAGCCAACAGCCGCGACATCCGCCGCCGAGTTTTGCGCGTTTCCGTCGGGATTGTTTGTTTTGCAGGCGAGCGCGCGCCGAGGTTGCCGGGACGCGAACGCGTCGTCGAGCGTGGACTCGCGCGTTGCAACTGCACTCGGGCCGTCGGGCGGCGACGCGCTACGGCCGGTCGAGGCGCATGGGTCGCGCGACTGTCACACTGTCAACGGCTCGCGCGTCGAGCGATTCAGCCGCGACGGGTCGACGAACTGCTCGCAGGTGCAGCGGCCATGTTCGCTGACAGCCGCTCTTGCGTTCTGTCCTGGTTGCGGCCAGGAATGTAGGGACGCGCGCGGGAGCCCGGCCTAGGTTGGGGGTGGCTGGAGGGGGTGAAAGGTGAAAGGGACCCTTGAAAAGCTTTTAATTCGGGAGGTGGCTTAGCGAAGAGAAATCAATGTCAATCGGATTAAATTTGGTATAGTTTGGGAAATAATAGGGAGGGGTGATTTGTGGAGAATTGGTTGACTTTCTCGGAGCTGTTACAGAGAAAAATAATTTTTCAAGGTGTTTGTTTTGCTGTTAAATGCATTGGTTCTTAGGCTTTTTTCTTTGGTTTATTTTTGCGGAATGGTACTGCTGAAGTCAACCAAAGTTAGGGAAATTATTCTTCGACATTTTGTTTCAAGTGTTGAAAATTTGAACTCATTGGCATTTTGTGCGGCAATTTTTTTTATGTTTTAAGATTCCAGTCTTAATTTCAGACAACTTTATATATAGTTATGTCGGAATTGTTAATGTTCTATTTCAAACAGTTTCGAAAATACAATATGTAACATGCAAAAAACTTCTAGGTATTGAAACTCCTCAAGGTGGAAAATCAGTTTGAACAAGGAGAGATTTATGTAATCACATGAAAAAATATTAGTAACTTAACACTTTAGGTGCAAGCTTCCCCCACAACTACGAGGGTCCGCCCATTTAATACGTTCGCTAAAATTGGCAATTTTTTTACCCCCCTCCCCCATTGTAACACTTTTTGACTATATCTGGTCATGTAAAATTCACCATTGTCACAATATTGGATTCCCCCCCCCCCTACATAAAACGAACATATTTTATGGATGATCCCTAAATTAGAGAGAAACTATTATGACGACATCATTGGAAAGAACGAGACGCAGATAGCATAGTAATGCAATCACGCCGTCACGGATTGGTGGATTTGCTTCGTTAATGTGTTAACAAGTTGATGAAAAATTAATAGTTTGCTCATCAAACAACGAGTAATCGACTGTTGGAATAAAAACATGGATTATCATCTAAATCCCGAGAAAATGATGACCGAAATTTGACAATTTTGAATAGGATGCCACTGAACTAATCAAATATATCAAAATTCATTTATCATTTCTCAAAGTGGCGGATTTCAATTTTTAGCCGCTCTAAGTAACTTTAGATCAAGCCCCCCACCCCCTGGTTCGCATTTTATATGTATTTATCAAATTATATAGTTTTTAAATAGAAAGCTGATTTTTTTCTAAACACTAAATATGTTTTACTTTGATTACTTTTATGTATTTTATATACATTTTTTTATTTTTGAAACTACCGCCCCAAAAATTCTATGCTTCCATCAGTTTTCCGTGCTAAGCAAGTGCTTACTTTGCCTCTAGAGAAATCCGGCACTGTTTTCTCAGGATTTATGCTGGTAACCCATGTTTTTTTCAGCAATCGGTTACTCGTAGTACTATATTTTCATCAACTTGTTAACCCTTTCGCTCCCACCGTTGCTTTAAAGCAACAAATTAAAGAAATGATTTTGTTTAAAACTACCAACATAATTTGATGTTTGTACATGTTTAA
>JABFPB010003798.1:0-16248 GCA_022817645.1 Ceratoteleas bidentatus | reverse complement strand
TTATAATAAAATACTTGAACATAAAAACAGGTTTTATTTTTGTATTTTTATCTTTCTTTAAGTTCAGTAGGACAAACACCAATGTTGTTAACTCGAACAATGTTTTTAGGTTCGATGCAGAATATTATAACTATAATATCACATTTAAAAAGGCATTTTTGAAAATAATGATTGTTAGAATATATTAATTTTAATACACGTAGAAATTGTTATAATTATACATTAAATGTGATTTAATGTATAATACATTTAATGTATAATTATCAGTATTACTTCTAGTTTCATCAAGAAATGCACTCATCCACAATTATACTACAATTTGAATTATAAACTTTTCATTAAATTAAAACTTTTTTCATTAAATTATTGATCAATTACACGATTACTGAGATGAAATAAATTATTAATATTAATATTTATTTCAAATCGCATTTATCAGCAATCGACACGCATCTAGATTTCATCTCATAGTTCCCCAAAAGTACGCTAGGAGGCCAAACTCGGACGCCAAACAAAGTTGCAAGTGTGTTTGTTGACACTTAAAAATTGTAACAGTGAATTTAATCTCACTCGATAGATCCTGAAAAATGGTTTTTTACTTTTCCAGCGACGGTAAGACCTCCGTTTGTTTTCCTTCAATTGTCATGAACCGCTTACCATTTTATTTCTCCACGCACAAAGTCGCGTTTTTTAAGGTTAACCTGATTGTAACCTATCTGTGTTTATATATTGCAGTGGTGCAACCACCGGTCACACTGTTTATGGGAGTAGATAAATTCGAAAGTAAGTAAAAATTTGATGTTTCTCTGATCTATCATTTTAAGGTTGGCTTTTGATAATATGCTTTTGTTCATTTTTGTTGGTTACTGACATTGCACAATTTTTCATTTTAGATGAAGATTTGATAAAATGGGGCTGGCCTGAAGATGTGTGGTTTCACGTGGACAAATTATCATCTGCACACGTATACCTGAGATTATTACCAGTATGTTCAGTTTATTATGATTATGTAAAAACTGTTTTTGAGGTCATAATAATTATATTTTTACAGCTATCATAATTAGGGATTTTATTATCTAATTCTTCAAACAGTATACAAACGTATTATTGAATGACTGGCATTATTTACATAAATATTTACAGTTATAATTTTTCATTGAATTAAACAATTTTTTCAGCTAATTTTCTTATAGAATACAATAATAATACATTGAAACTAATGTTATACTGTTTCTAAAACTCTTCCTAGAAAACACTTTTTTTAATTCAAAATCATATGATGAGATAAAACAATATATATCCATACAGTATAAAATAAAATGATAAAGATAATCTTGAAAAAAATTTATCTTAAATTTCCACTAATCAATAACTTTTGTACAGAACACTTTTAAACTTTCTTAATTTCACATCAAATAGTACTCATCCCTGCAACAAATATTTCATAGAAACTAATAGAAATGAATTGATAATTAAACAATCAATTTCTCAGTGGAAAGCTTTTCTGTTCTGTTCTATTCCTGTGATGTGTTAATGTTTTCAATGACAAATTTTTTATTCTTCAAAAATAGTTAATTTTTGTTCATTTCTGCTATCAGTATTAAAATATACAAACCCAATTCCAATTAGATCAAATTTAGAAGAATTTAACTTGAATCCATACATTGAAATTCATTAAAATCACATTAAATGAATTCCAATTTATCCAAATGAAATAGAATTCTTTTCTATCCATTTCTATTAAAATTTTTAATCAATTAAACTAATTTTCCAATCCCCAAAAATATTCCCTATCAGTATTCCAATTCCCAAGTTAATACACATTGACATTTCTCGTGTCTTAATTACCTGCCAATATTATCTATACACAGACTATTTGCATGAGCAGCTGTTCGAGTCAGATCAACTCGATACTCCGTTGAAATAAAACTGAATGTTATTGTACTAACGAAGGTATGATGCAATCTGCCAGACATGTGGCATTAGGCCTGCGAATGTTCAACTGCTGTTTCTCAATTTCCACTTTACACAAACGTCAAGTGTTCATGTGTCAAAGTTTAACTGACTAATTGCTAAACAACTATGTTTTGCCTGGAATAGCAGCAGTTTATCCTCGAGCCGAAATGTTTACAAAACATTACACACGATTGTTCTTGCTGACAATTATGCTCAATTATTTATGTTTATGAAACGTAGGCTCAGCGACAGTTTCATTTTACTGAATATCGAAATGACTGAACCGAAGACAATGAGAAAGCGTTATCGACTAATCGGAAAGTAAAAGTTAATTTTAATCGTCAAATGATTCCAGGGTCAGACTATTGATGACATTCCTACGTCAGTGATTGAGGATGCTGCGCAATTAGTCAAAGCCAATAGTATCGAGGGAAACAAAATCAACGATGTGGACGTGGTTTATACTATGTGGTCCAACTTGAAAAAAACCCCGGGCATGGAAGTGGGTCAGGTTGGGTTCCACAATGAGAAGGAGGTTCGCAAGTTTCACGTGGAAAAGCGTATCAATGAGATTTGCAACCGTTTGAAGAAAACCAAGAGGGCGGAGAATCCGAATTTGAGGGAGGAAAGGGAGGAACGCGACAGACTCGAGCGGATAGATAAGAAGAAATTGTTGAGGGAGGAGAAAGAAAGGAAGAAGGCTGAAGAGAAGAGAAAGCAGGAGGAAGCTGAAATAAGGTGATTTTTGTCAGTTTTCACTGAGATCGAAGGACATTCGAAAATCAACTTTTCCAAATTCAATTATTCGAAAGTAAATGGTTTGTAATTTCAGATATATTTTCGAACAATCGTTCGAACAATAATTGATTTTCAAATTATTTACACCTTTCCGATTTCATTTATTATGACTGACAATTGTAAAAGAAAACAGTTTTGAATAAACATTCTATTTTCAGGAACTACTCATCTTTGTTCAATACAAGCAAGATGACTTCCAACACTGAGAACTCGGGATACGATTCCGACGACTTCATGTGATGTCGAATTTGGAGATCGTGTTATTTGCGAAATCGTGCCTAGAATAAGTACCTTGCGATGTGATGGAAATATGTTTATAAATATTGTTTTACAGTTTTTTAGTCGCATTACCTGAGTTATCTCATTCTGTTGGACTTTTTTGACTAATATATCTCGAGACTTACTTCGTCTTTGATATTTATTTGACTGTTACTGCATTGGAGTGGAGTCCATAAGTCGACTGGAGAGCTGTGCGAATGTTGAATAAAATTTTAGTTTCAAGTTCTGAAGGGTTCACTCGATCATTCTTGTGGGTGATGGGAGGAGGACGAGGGGGTGCGAAATACAATGATTGCCTTAAGATTAGAATATTTTATTCACACGTCGTGGGAGGCAGCACGACGTACAACATATCTTGAACAGTGATCTAAATTTACTTCCATACTCGCAACTCCTATACAAATATTACAATAATCATAATTCGTAATTCAAGGTAATTGTAAAAATAATGACCATAATACTTAACGCTATCGCAGAGTAATTGTTAGTATGGTATTATGTTTATTTACACTTATAATGCAGACTTTCACTATCTTGATCGACTTTTGGCACTGAAATATCAAAATATCGAAATTGTCCAATCAGATTTTCCTATGACAAGACACTTTGTGCGACTGTGTCTTTGGTCAAAATTGGTTCCAATTCAATCAACTGAGAAATAACGAGAATGAACTTTAAACAATGAAATTACCCGGATTTCCCTCTGTTTCGGTGCATGGAATTAGAATAAAAGTCCCGATCCCCCATCGTGCATTCGTTCGTTCTAAACGTACAAAAGGAAACGACGTCGCTGGTTACAAAATATGTCCCTCGAAGGATGATTACGAATACACCAATCCGTAACGAAAGTGCAATACAAAGCAAGTAAATCGTCGTCGACATGTATCCGTAATCATTGATGAACCGAAAGCGTCCCTTAAATCCGAAGCGTGTAAAAAAAGACATTAGCAAACGTTTATTCAATATAATTGACGACCTATTCTCTAATTAAAATCGGTTTTATCAAATGTATACCTAACGTCGCTATTATTAGCTTTACAGCTGTCAACAGAACGAACAGTAACTGGTTCATTATTTTCTCAACATATCTTCAGCAACAATTATCGTCGTTTTAATCCTCATTTATTTATTTAAACACTTTATCCTGTTTATTAGACGCAAAATCAATGTCGATGTGAGTGTCTGTGTACTTGTACATGACTGTGTGTGTCTGCACATGATTCGCCATGCTAAAATGAAGTACAGCTTCTGTTAGTAACTCTTCATCGGCTTCGTTAAAATCCTTTGCTTCGCATAAGCGCAATCGTTGAGTAAACACCGTTAGTGTAGCAACTTTGGGATCAAAGTGGGAGGTGCAAAGGTTTTACGAAAGGATGGCTTCGAGATGACCTGGTCAGTCCCCTGAGCCTGGGACATCGCAGGATCACTCTGCAATTCACTACAACTGAAAGTGTATTGGAATCATCCGTTGATATTGACTGCAGTGTTACCAGTTTAGTGGATTTTCCACTAGATTTTACATGCTTTACCATAGAAAATCCGCCAAATTCCGCAGGAATTCTGGCAACACTGATTGTCTGGGTTGGAATTGTCAATGCAATAGTCTCAGGATGATTCACCACACGTATATACAGTCATTAACTGGTTGATATTAGACAACGAAGATGGTCGAAAAACACAGACCACGTTGGTGCAGACATCGGAGGGATACCAAATTCCTTGGTCCAGTTAAAAATACATAGATTTCTTGAACCAACGTTTATGGACAGCACGAAGAGCAAGGACCAGAACGAACCAATCGAGATGGTTGGATACTTTCACAGAGTTTCCAGGATTTATGACTGGAAGGTCAAGTGATTTTATGTAGCTGATAGTGTCCTATTCGACTTTGTGGAGCTACTAGGAGACAACAGTTTGCATCTTCTCTTAAAACTTCCATGAAATTGTAATTCTGGAAGATCCCAGGGGAAGGTAGATGCCTTCAAAGATGGGATCTTTGAATTGTAATTCTGGAAGATCCCAGGGGAAGCTAGATGTCTTCAAAGATTGGATCTTTGAAGGCATCTACCTTCCCCTGGGATCTTCCAGAATTACAATTTCAAGGAAGTTTTCACCATCATTTGGGATAAAGTCCAAACTGTCATCTCCAAGTAAGAAGATAGTTTCTGGTGGTTGGACATGGAAGGCAATCTCAAGTAGGAACATGGACGTCCTTCTGTCCAAAGGACGATCAACCATCTGGGAAGCAGTAGGACCACTGGAAGGTTGAGGATTGACAAGACAGCTTCCACTGACTCTGGTGATCAATTTGGAACCAAATGCTGGAATGCAACGCACTCAGGAATTTCCTGCAACGCCTTGGAGGAAAAGTGGGCGACTTTTCCACGTTTCTTCTACATTACGCAGGCGTTCGCAATTCCCAGACCCGCCGGGCAAAGTGCAAAAGCCCCCAGTGCTCGCACCTCTGGTCATTCACAATAACGACACGTAGCAAAAATATCAAAGTATCTTACACCTACCAATATCACGTAGAAAAATACACATAGAAGTCTACGCTTTCGTGTAATGGAAAAGCAACGAATGTCATTACTTTCAATCACGAGTCACCGAATGGAATCAAAGTTCTGCCGGACCGAGTAGCCCTTGACACTTTCTCAAGTTCCTGCATTTGGAGGATTGTGCCGGGGGAAGTGAATTTACATTCAACATAATGGTTGGATCTCTCCCAACTAGACGTACACTTGAATTAACGAACAAACTCTGAAAAGAAGTTTCCGACTTACACTAAATCACTTCCGTAACCCTCGTCAAATGTGTGTTCAGAAGCAGTCCAGGAACGAACCTCCCAGATTCAATTCGAAGGTATCTTGGAACACTTCTAGACAGAGTTCCCCTGGACACCTTGATTTGGAATCTTTTTCATTTTGAACATGGAATTCTTTGGGATACGAGGATCCCCGCAATCTTTGCACTAAAGCTATCTATATCACAAGGCGTTTGGATGTTTTAAACCAATGTCGAGTAGAAATCGTCCTGATCTTCGATGAGTCTAGATTTGACTTAAATCCTAAAAATGGTCATCCTCCCCATTGTGCCTCATAACGCCTGCGTAATGTTTCCCCATCTGCACTTGGACTTGTCTCACAATGTCCAAACAACTGAATTTCAGGCAGCCATCCATTCCGGCGGACTGTTCAATGAATGGAAGTTATATCCAATTTCATAATCGACCGATTTGGCCAGAGAGTCTGTAGCTTGGTGGGGCAATGCGATCCTCTTAGAAAGGCTTCCAGCTGTGGGACAGGAAGGTGGTAGGGATCGAAGTAGAATGCAATGAAGGGTCAGTAGGATGTTAGATAGTTACATGTAACCATCACGTCTACAAAATGTGAACAAGAAAATAAGTGTATCTTCAATGTCTCGCATTCCAGACTCACGTGGTACGCACCGCCAAACTTCACTTACCCAGCCGACATAGTGGGCTCGAAATTTCGCTTTAGAAATCCGTACTTTGTAACAGCTTGTCGTAAAATCGGGCTGCCTTTACCTAATGCGGCGGGCGCGACTTTTACACCATTCAGTACTTTGCCTCTATTATTAAGATATGAATCAAATGTATATATATATCTTCTCTGTCATAGCAATGAATTCAGTTTCTATGTACAAGTTGTTAAAAGTGTTTGTTCCTTTATAAAAATCGTCATTGAAGTTGTTGAAGGTGTCAACGAGTCAACGCAAAGTGTGTTACAACGTCGAGTAATCCTTCTGGTCTTCTGGGACCAACTTGTGAACCGTGAATAATTGCAGCGAAAGACACAAGTGGACTCGATTATAAACTCAGGTCGTCTCACCTTTCAACCCTTCCTACTCCTCGGAAGCGGTTAATCCATCGTTTCTCGTACTCAACGCCACCTGGCGGACTTGCGGCGCATAACTCGGTTCTAGTCTATTGTCGCGTTTTCGTTATCAAAAAAAGTGACACGCGTCTGCTCGGTACCGATAAAAAAATGTCTCTTTAGAAATATAAAACTTGTCCGAGGTGGTTGTTCCGAGTTTGCTACGTTTGCTTCGACTATTTGAGCTAGTTCGCGTCTCGAAAGTTCACTCGCAATCACAGGGACGTGGTACGCTTTTCGGAAAAATTGACCCTCCTAGGCATCACGTTTTCAGTCGTGTTTCTTGGAGTTGAAGACGGTTCTTCTAGGCGTTTCGACTTACTGATACAAATGGTAATAATGACATTCCCGCTTCGTTGACGGTCTGGTCGGAACATCCAGCAAAAGTTTCCAATCGCGAACAGCTAGGGAAATGATATGTATCGTGGAAATCATTGGAACCAAAATTGTCTGTTCCTCCTTCTCTTCTTCGTTCTACTTCTTGAAGTTAATCTCAGAAAGATCGTCTAGAAATGGAAGAAACCAGTGAACAAATTTCTCCAGAGAGCGGAAACTTTTGCCGAACGATAGTACCACAATAGAAACCAGGTGTCGATCTTCCGAAATCCTACGAACTGAAGCAGGTGAATCGGTCGCGGGCCAATTTTTCCACGTTGAGCAACGCGACATCTGTCTCACCACCTGGTCGTTCAGCCGTTCTAACTGTCTAGTCGAGGTTTGACAACAACGGTGAGGTGGGACAAAGGCGGCGGCGACTCCCTCGGGGTTACCGACTGAGCCCGGCTGCTGCTCGGCGTCGCTGTCGGCGGTATCAGCGACACGACCTCCGGGCTCGAGGTTTGCCCGTTATCTTCGTACACTCTTTCCTATAAGACAATGAATTATTGATCCGCATAGCTTTCTCACCCACTGTCCATCTCGATCTATGCTCCCCGCCCCCCTAACTACCGTATCTCAAGCCCAATGGTGTCATCTACGTCATCGCTCGCGAGCGTGTCGAAGGAACTTGGACCGATGCATACCAAAGTCGCATGCCCGATCACCGCCAACTCCCCGCCAGGACTTTTGATTGATTCGCGGGTCTATCTACCTAGTCAACTACTCCTGGTGCGGTGACTAAGATGGAAAAGACTGCCAGGGTTGGTTTGGATCGGTCTTCTGTGACCTAAGTCTGGAAGACTGTGAGGAAGACCTGCTGATTCCAACCAGAGTTAGGCTCAAATGGTCTTCGGGGACTCTGCCTTTGGAAGATCTTCTGCAGGTACCTTAGGAAAACCATAGTGACTGGTCTTCCTCCAGTTATTCCAAGACTTCAACTCAAGAAGCCTCTTCGAAAGACCACTATAGTTCCAAGGTTTTTACTTGGTTGGTCTTCCGTCAGTTCTACCCTGACAGCACTTCCCATCTAACTAAGGTGCAAGGTACATGACGACAATTCAGGACTCTCGTGTCAGCTACTGGGTCAGTCTCGAGGTGTGTTCGTGTGTGGGGTTTGGGTACTGTCCCATCTGGGATCATCCGGCTGTGTTAGGAATCGTGTCATTGCGATCGGAACTTGGGAAGGCGCCGGTCAGAGATTGAAGGCCACACCAGCTCCTTGGTCTACCTAGTGGGATGCGCGTGTCGGTCGGTTGGCTCGGGGGACTGCCTCTGGCCACAGTGTTTGTACTTTGCTAGATTCGAAGTGTCCAGGTCAAGTCCAGGACAGCTTCGCCGAACCGAGTGTTATAGGTACTTTAGAATATATTGTCTCGGGGGTTTGTGTGTTCAGATTCGCGTCTCCTGGTCCGGCCCCTGGCCGGACTCCAAACACTACGTGGTCTCCGTCTCGTTCATCTGGATGAAGTGCAGCGGCAGGTGTTGCAGCTTGATCGGGCATTCGAGCTCAGTCGTATCGGTTCTCTGTCGTTTCGGCACGTGGATCGTGTCAATCAATAATTCAATGTTTCAGGGGGACAAACAAACACAGCACAAGGTTAAGACGCCGACTGGTCCGTTCCTTCTCATCCCCGCAAGCCATGCTCCGATTTCGTGCCGGCTAAACGCTCATTCAACGTGAGGTGCAATCCGTACGTACCTGCGATTTGTCGTACTTGAGCCGCTTCCAGATGAAAGTCTTTTTGTCCTGCTCGGTCGGGTTGGCCGTCGCCACCTCGCTCCCCGACGCGTTGTAATTCGGATTCGAAAAGGTCAGCACGTTTCGCCGGCTGGTGTATATGTTTTTCTGCTTCTTCGAGAGCTTCTGGTACAAAAGGCAAAAGATCAGCGCGATGATCACGAGGGTGATGCCCGACATGATCAGGATGGTGACGAGGACGGTTTCCACGCTGTAACTCTTGTCGCGATTGAACTTGTAATCTTTGAATTTGTCGCCGTCGTGCGCGCGGTTCGTTTTCGTAGCGATTTCCGGGATTTTCAGTTCGTCTTCCTCGTCTATCTCGTCGTAGCTCGGGTCGTTTTCTGTCCCGGGCTTGCGCATCGGCACTTGCTTTATCGCCGCTGTTTTGGAACAATTACATTAGAGGCACGAGGTTAAGTAACAACAGGGGTATATAGGTGCTAGGGAGTGGCTCGGACTTACTTGTGGAGCAAGTACCATCGTCCGCGTCCGGACAGCCGCATTTGTACTCTTTGCGCAGGTAGAAGCACAGGTGGCTACAGCCGCCGTTGTCTACGGCGCAGGGCGTCCAACCCGTCTGCCTCTCCGCCGACACGGCTTTTATTTCCATTATCATTTTCAGTGTGGTCCTTATGTGGATCCGATTCTGTCCAGTCTCTCTGTCCGCGCGTTCTATCATCTCCTGCCTCCCGTCCATCCAGTAGATGTGATTCCCGAACTAAAATGAGAAAGTCAGGATGACCGATCCTGTTTTGTTATCTTCCTACTTAAGGGTCTTTCTGCTCAGTTGGGTTGATAAAAATGCCTTTCTTTGGGGACAACTAACCAGAAAGGACCCTTAAGCTATCATTAGTAGAGGCCTCTCACCTGCGTCAAGCCGAAAGCCTCGGTAGCTTCGGCTATCAGCTGGATTCTGAAGCGTCCGTGGAGATCAGACATTTCGATCCTGTGCTTCATCGCATCGGACCAGTAGAGCTTCCTGTTGGTGTAGTCGATGGACAAGCCGTTGGGGAACTGCAGGTCGGTCGAAATTATTGTCTTCCTGTTGGACCCGTCAAGTCTCGCGCGCTCGATCTTCCGATCGGTCACGGCAATCCAGAAGATGTAACCCTCCTTCGGGAAGACCGTTGGGTACAGAGGTTTCTTGAGGTTGTCGAGCAGCTTCTTGTGCGAAGAACCATCCAGCCGTGCGACTTCCAAAGTCTGGTGCTTCATGTCGGTCCAATAGATGTTGTTCGCAACCCAGTCCACTGCTATTCCGAAAGGCCTCAGGGTCTTGGAACCAGCTACAATGGTTCTGATCTTGTCGGGGTGGTTCATGTCTATGGACCTGGAAATAAGGGATTGTTATATCATGTTATATGTTTGAACTGTACTGGAAAATAATATGGAGAATTAGGGTCTGCTAAAGGTCGATGATAGGCAGAACTTCTTTGGGATGACTCTAACCTGATGGCGTTAAGAGAGTTATCCGAGTAAAACAACAACTTTTTCTCCCAGTGGAAATCGACTGACAAGGGATGCATGTTTTTTATGGGCAGAGTTACTACCCGCAAATCGGGAGTGTCAAAAGACATTCTCGCCAATGACTGTTTGCTGGCGAACAGCAGGAAGTTGGTCGGAGTAGCGTTGCACGTCTGGCGATCTTCGTTCAGGACGATGCCAGTCGGACAGGCGCAGACGTACTTCATTTTCGTTGGGTTCCGCAGACACAAGTGCGAGCATCCTCCGTTATAAGCGTGCCCGCAAATTGTTTCGCGTAATATCTTTTCTTCGTACTAGAACCACAGAGAAGATAAAAAGTAAAATATCAGGGTCTAAAGATGAAGTATTGAGCCAAAAATACACTTACATTTATTGCTCTAATATCCATGACTCCCTCCAAATTCGACACTATCTTGACAATCCCATACCCATCAGTCTTATTGGCTCGTAGGATCGCTTTTTCCTGCCAGTCACTCCAATAGATATGATCCCCCAACACAGCCAACCCATAAGGATGTTCCGCCTTAGCAATTAGAACCCGTCGATTCTGACCTTGCAGGTCCGAGCACTCGATGACCTTCCTCTTCGCATCGTTCCAGTACAACTTATTCATCTCCAGGTCAATCGACAAACCGTTCGGCCAGACCAGGTTCTCCGTCACAACCGTGGTCCTCTCCGAACCATCCATCCCAGCTCGCTCTATCCTCGCATTCTGACCCCAGTCGGTCCAGAACATCAGTCCAGCTGAATAATGCAGCGCGATCGCTCGAGGCTTGTCCAGTCCAGACCACACTAGGACCTTTCGGTTAGATCCATCGAGCTCGGAGACCTCTATGCTGTTCAGTCCAGCATCTGTCCAGTATAACTGCAAAAGACAATAAGTGAGTTAGATGGCTTAGTGGAGGAGATCCTAAGAGGTTGCGAGGTCAATACCTTGTTTCCAATGGAGTCCACGACCAAACAATCAGCAACGTCCAGCCCACTATCAATCACTGTTTCTACCTTGTTCCCATTAATATGTGTTCGATTGATGACATCCAACCCTGGATCTGTCCAATAAACCTCTGCCGTTATTAAGTGGAAATCTACTCCGCTGACGTTATTCAAGTTGTAGATTGGTAGGAACACGTCGATTGTGAAATTGACATCGAGGGATATCACTCTGATGTCCATCCGATGTGCTAGGATGAGGAACTTGGTTGGGACGTCAGAGCAAGTTGATCCATCGGCCTATTAATTATGATGTGTGGATAAATATGCACCAGAGATTATTGAAACGATCAAAAATAAATAAAAAATGAGATTCTCACCCATAGAACCAAACCAGTTCGACAAGCACACTTGTACCGATGTTGCTGCACAGATGATAGAAGACACAAATGGGAGCATCCACCGTTATTATTATTGCAGTAGCTCCGTATAACCGGTCGATTTCGATGAAATATTCGGACATCCATCAAACCAGAAATGTCTGACAGCAAAACCGTCCGGCTTAGACCAGTGTCTTTGTCCGCTCGATGGATGCTTTTCGTGTCCCAGTCAGTCCAGTAGATCTTCTTTTTGTGGATCGCCAAGCCAAATGGATGAGGTAGCTTTACAGCTGGAACATTAGGTTCATTTATTACCGTTCATTGGCTTCACACTCCCATATATGAAACGCAAAACAGGTGCGAAAGACTTACGGTCGTGGATCAATTCCGTTCTGCCTTTGCCATCGAGATCCGAGTACTCGATTTTGTGTGTGGACCCATCCGCCCAGTACAGCCGATCTTTCTCAAAATCGATCGCGAGACCATTTGGCCAGGTTAAATTTTTATTTATCAGCACCTTCCTGTCGCTGCCATCCATTGACGCTCTTTCGATTTTTGGTGTCTTTCCCCAGTCACACCAATACATGTGACCAGCTGAAATTCAGAAAAGAGTTACAGCGAAGTTTATAAGCCTATGCTAGATTAAGTACTCGAAAAGAAACAACTATAACTTGTAGGATAGACGACTATATCCCTGGGTTTATCCATATCTTCATGTATCAGAATGGTTCGCATCGTTCCATCGAGATTGGAACACTGGATTCGATTAGTGCCAGCGTCAGTCCAATAGAGCTTTTTCGTGATCCAGTCTAGAGCCAGACCCGAAGGAAATTCTGAGAACAAGAACTCAATTAATTTCAGACAACTGTAAAATTAAACTACAGTTAATGTCAGTTTTTCAATAAAAATAGTACCTAAGTTGTGACCAATGACTACTGACTGGTTAGTCCCATTCAAGAACGCTTTATTGATGGTCTTAGAATCGACATCTGTCCAGAAAATCGAATCCGTATCCGAATCCCAAGCCAAAGCTATGGCACTTCGCACATGGTCCACGGGAATAACAGTGTCGAAGGCTCGAGTTGCCTGGTCCAAGGGCATCAGTCTCAGATCCTTTCTTCTTGCAAAAATTAGCAGATTGTCAGCAGACGAGGCGCAATTTTTGCCATCTCTCTTTATCTTCAAGCCAACGGGACAAACGCAACTGTAACCAGTACTGTTGGGAAGACACATGTGAGAACATCTTCCATTGTTGTTTCCACAATGATTGGTGTAATTTGGCTGACGTTGCGGATGGTAACTGTGGATATCCATAGGGATGATGAGACCTGGAAGGGAAATTTTACAGACTATAATCTCGAAGACATCGACAAAGACGATTTAACGAAGGACACGAGCACAGCAAAAAAGAAACCAGTACTTGAATGAATAGTCTTGAAACCGCGGCCGTTTTCTTTGTTTGCCGAAGATATGCTTTTCAGGTGCCAGTCCGTCCAATAAATGTAGTCCTCGAAGACAGTGACGGCGAATGGATGGTGCAGTCCTTTGCTGATGATTTTCTTCCTATTCGTACCATCGAGTGTTGCCGATTCAATCACTCGATGTTTTGCCTCAGTCCAGTAAATTCTGTCAGTGGTGTAGTCGATGGCCAAGCCATTTGGCCAGAAGACAGCATCAGTTATCAATGGACCCCTGCTGGAACCATCCATGTCGGCACGTTCGATCAGAGGTTTGGACCCTGGAAGTGGAAAAATGTTGCTTTCGTTTCTCTACTCCTCTTCTCCATCTTCTACATCCTCCCAAAGCAATTACCCCAGTCTGTCCAGAAAACGTAGCCATAATGCGGATGAACCACAATGGCTCTTGGTTTTTCGATGTCGTGTGAGATCAAAACGTGTCTGACCTTCGTGTCCAAAGTAATAACCTCGACTCTTCTCGTGTTGGAGTCTGTCCAGAATAGCAGATCGTGGACCCAATCCACCGCTATTCCAGTTGGACTTTCCAGTCCCCACCGGATGATTTCTGAGGATAATGCCGTGTTAGTTTACAGAGCTATGATCTATCTTCCTCAATCATCATGATACTACCTTGTTCACCAGTGCCATTGATAAACACCTTCTTGATAACGTTCAGGGACACATCAGACCAGTATATCGTACTTCTCTGATAATGGAAGTCCAGAGCTATCGCGTTATCTAGTCCTTTAACGATCGACGTATACTTTGCGTTGGTCAAGCTCACCTACAACCCATTTTAATAAGAATCGAATTGTTCCATTGCCTATCAAATTACAAATTCCTAGTATCCCAACCTGTCTTATGTCAACCCGATTAGCAAAGATCAACGTAGGATTGGCTCCAATGGCTTTGCAGGTCCTTCCATCTGGTCGCAAAACATACCCATCCATACAACTACACACAAACGAGCCATTGGTATTTTTGCATAGTTGACTACAAACTGGTTCCTGAAATAAAATCATCCCTTTGAAGAAATAAAGTTAGAATTATTCCTCATCATATCTTTACAGTTCCGACCTAATTTTGCCATACCCCCTATATGTCTAAATTTAATCTAACTGGTTCCATAAAAGTATGTTCTACAGGTGAAATTTCCAGGGTGTTGCAAGAAATATCCACGAATTGCATGAGAATATGAAATAAAATCCAGGAATTTCAACATCGAATATAAATCCATTTAGATCTAATGGTTTCCAATCAACGTTTCGTCTAATAACTGTAGTACGAAATGGGGTTAATTACCCTGACGAATTTACACTCATCTATGTCAACGCAGGTAACGTTGTCTCTATCCAGAGTGTACCCTAAGTTGCAAGCACAGGCTTTGACGCTATTCGCAGTGAGAATGCAAAGCTGATTGCATTTGTCCTCTGGCGTGCATTCGCGTTTCGTGGGGCAATTCAGTTCGTCTGAAAACGAAATTAGGGGGTTTAAGTGATTACGTCGAGCGCCCTGGGGTTCCGGGGAAGATGTGCGTACCGTCGCCTTCGGGACAGTCAGCCAAACCGTCACAGACATGCTTGAGGCTGATGCACTGGTGGCGGTGGTATCGGACGAAGTAGGAAGGACTCGTTGCAGAGGTGTCGTTGGATATTGGGGATGGCCAGCACAAGTATTGCGTCAATTCACAGCTTGCGGCGCAGTGCTCCTCGTCGTCGCCTTCGGCGCAATCGGGTACACCGTCGCAGACCCACAGTTGCTGAAATTAAGATGATATTTTAGTTATACAGTTGTATTAAAAGTGAAAGAACAAAATTAAATACAAACAAATTAATAAAAATATAATACATTTTATCAGATACAATTTTAAGGAATAAACAATTTTGAAAAATAAAAAAGTTGTAATTAAACAATTGGGATCAATTATTAGCCAAATGTTTGATTAAAATTTTCTATGATAAAACATTATTAATATAACAAAAATCGTTTTCAGGTTTGTTAAATGTTATTTTATAAAAAGTTGTTTTTTATGGTTTTAATGACTATCTGATTTTCTTAAAATTTGCTTGTCTTTTTGATGTGTTTTTTTTATTTTATAGGATACTAACTGGTATACACGTATTAACCGAACACATAAATTCATCGTCTTTGCAAGGTGGTTCGTGATACTGGCAATTCTCTTCATCCTCGCCGTTCTTGCAATCCGGTTCCTTGTCGCACACTTTCGATTTACTTATACATTTTCCAGTTGGGCACCTGGAATGATGGTGCTTAAATTAGACATTCTACTTATCAAAGCTATCACAATCAATCATTCGTTTAATTACAAAAGTTCTAACTCAGTTTTCTCATGTGCGTAAACAATTTAAATTAAATTTTGAAATTTAACCAAGCTCAAAATTAAATTGTTCCTTTCAAACTAAACTTTGGTAATTGTAAATTTTAAGGTCGACAAATTTAATTTGGAACAATGGATCGTCTTACATAAATTCGTTCAAACTGCAATTCGTCGCGACGTCAGTGGGGCAATTTTCTTCATCGCTCAAGTCGCCACAGTCATTTTCCCCGTCGCATCGGTAATGACCAGGAATGCATCTCAGGGAGGTGCATTCGAATTCATTCGCTTTGCACTGAAGTTCAGCATGAAGTTCTGCACATGAAAAAAATGCAACAATATCAAATAACCAGACTACCATAAAGTCTCCTTTAAATTTTTGTTTTCAATTCATTAAATCGTACCGCAATGTAGCTCATCCGACCCATCCTTACAATCCTCTTCCTCGTCGCACCGCCATGTGTCCCTAATGCACCTGCCATCGTCGCACATAAACGAGTCGCTGTCGCAACTTCTGCAATCAAAATTGCAAACAAGTTACCCAGACAACACACTTTTCGCCGTGACCTAAATGTGATGTCACAGTGATGTCACTTGCGCATCACATGCGACT